>CAMOHE010035729.1:0-13726 GCA_946598075.1 Artocarpus hirsutus
CGAACACTAGCTTTGGATTCTCTCAATTGGTTGGAAGGAGAGTCACCTTGAGGAAGAGTTGTACGTGTGAGCCCACACTCACTCCGATCGTGGATAGAGAATAGCAAAGAAGACCAGTTGGTTGAGGCTCTTCTGGAACGTTACTTCTCTACACAGATTTCAGGAGCTTTCCGGCAAATACAAGGTCAGTAAGATCAGGTTAATTTATACATATAGCATGTCAAACTTGTGTTTTAGAAAATACTCTGATTTAAAATTTTTAAAATTCCGCTGCGTATTATTTTTCCAACAAGGACAAGGAAGAAGTATAACTTGTCATTGTGACTAGAGTCCTAGGTGTGGTGGCTTATAGAGCACACCAACCTGGCCAGATGTTAGTGGGGGGATACACATCGAGGCTGATGCTGACCTAGCTTGAAGCACTTTGTCGGGAGCATGAGATTCCTGATGACATTGTCTTGGCCCTGTCTAGAGATGGAGATTCCCTCGTGAATCCACCGAAGTGGTATATTATGTTATAGGAAGAGTTCTTCCAAGCAAAACTGTGTCTTCCATTCCAACCCTTCCTTCATCAAGCGCTGAACGATCTGAACATATGCCCTACTTAACTCAATCTAAACTGCTACCACTCTCTGATTGGCATGTACATCTTTTGGAAATACTACTTCACTACAAAGATGCCGTGGGAGGCTTTCAAGCAATCGTTAGAGATGAAGTGACTTCCTCGGTAGATCGGATGGTACTATTTCACCAGGTCTAAGAAGGATTTTATCCTTGGTAACCTAGACTCGTACAAGCTATGGAAGTTCATGTGGTTCTACGTTGGGGGGAACTAGTTGTCCTAGGCTGGTGAAGTAGTCCCTGCCGATTAAGTTGTGCCCACTAGGTTTGAGCAGGGGCACGTATGGTCAAAGAGGCTGTGGGCCCCGAACAGATTTATGGCATCAATAAAGGATCTACAGACCAAGCCTAAGGCTATTCAACAATAGGCATTTTTGTTGTAGAGTACCAATTTGGCCAACTATGGTTGGTTTTGGGAGTCTAGCTCCACCAACATGTTGGAAAAATAGTACGTAGTAGAATTTTAAAATTTTTATATCAGAGTATTTTTCAAAAGCACAAGTTTGACATGCTATATGCATAAATTAACTAGATATTACTAACCGTTTGTGTGCCAAAAAGCTCATGCAATCAATAAAGAGAAGTAACGTTCCAAAAGGACCTCAACCAACTAGCCTTCTTTGTTATTCTCTATCCACAATCGGAGTGAGTATGGGCTCACGTTGTTTAGCTTTTCCACTAGATGATTCTCCTTCCAACCAATTGAGAGAACCCAAAGTTATAGTTTTTGATCTGTGAACAATGGCTCTCAAGGAGTTTATAGAGTCTCTTCGGTAGAGTCTCAATTTTAATCTCTCAATTGATCTAAATAATAAAGAGACTCACTCCCTTTTTATAGAGGTTGGGCCTAGAAGTCAGTCCATATCAGATAAGGCCTATAAAATTCAAATCAGAATCAAACCAAGATTAATATCTGATAAAATCTGTGTGAAAACACGTGATTCTTTTATCGCCTGGTCGGCAGGCCGAACTAACAGATCGGCCTGCTAAACTTCCATTATTGGTAGGCCAAACTTAAAGATCGGCCTGTCAAACCTTTGATTAAAGATCCTTGTGAATCTTTTTTTCCCACCTCAGATTCTTAGGATAAAGCCTCAGTTTTAATTCAAATAACCTAATAGAGAAATTATCTGATTAAAACAGTCAAATCTAGATAATCTCTAGGAAAATAAATATTCCTAATAGTTCAATAAGTTTATCTTGAATTAATTCAAATTAATCCCACTGATAAACAGACATGAATTATCTAATCTAGATAATTCAACAAGTTTATCTTGAATTAATTTTATCACAAAAATTAATTCAACCGATAAATAAACATGAATTATCTGATTTTACTGAATTTTAGCCAATCTGATAAATCTGACATAAGTCACCAATTATTAGAAAAGAACACTGTATTGTTACAGGATTTTTGTGAGCTAGCAAAGCGGACCAAATGGACCTATATAATTCAACTCCTGATAATTATGAAACCTAATATCCCAAATACACATTTCATAATTATCAACTCCAACGCTACTCTACTAAAAGCTTGGAGCTGCACTCTCGAACTATGTAGAATTATGAAGCCCGTGTAGCTAAGTCTCCATGACATATCATAATATATCATATCCCCAAAGGATTATCCATAATCGGTTTAAGGATAAGTTTTGTCTTACCTTCTCGATTATTTTTATCTTACGTTCCATTATCTCACCATCAGAAAACTTACCATTCAAAGACGGTATGCCATTCGGTTACACCTATGTATCTAAATAGTTGAGTGCTTTAGTTTTTCAATTATAGGATAATGCATATAAGAGGATATCACTACTCTTAAAGAGGAGTTATGGATTCCATATCTATAAATAACAGGTCTACGCCATCAAGAGTCATGCCTCCAACGTATCGGCATGCGTGCCACTATTAAAATGTGGATGTCACCCTTTGATATATCAAAAGACATAAGTCAAGACAATGGACCCAACATTCATCTCAAGATTAAGATACAATACAAATGGTTGTCTAAAGTGAATTGATTTACAAATATAGAATTATTAATCCAAATCAATTACTCTATGTCCCAATCCAACACATCGTTACCTTTTGATAACATGCCAATATTTCTATTCATAGAGTCCACCTCCAATGGTCAAGACAAACCATCTCCCAATAGGGATATAGACAACATAACAATCTTTGCATGAATAAAGCAATGATTTAGACCGTCACCTTAAGAATCGTGTCTTCCGTATAATCTGTTCATCATATGGCCAATTCTTTAAGGTTTAGACCGACAATCTTAGATTATTGTTTGCTTATCATACATTCAACAAATCTGAACGTAAAGAGGACAAAAATTGGTATATAAATAATAAATAAATTCTTTATTGATAAAAATGGCTCTCAAAACATATTATATTTTTACTCTATAGGGCATACATGTCTAACACAACCCCTACTGAGATGGCATTCCACTTGCTTGTCCAACTGAGCAAGTGACAGTTATAGGACACAGTGTCATCGATGTCCCAAGGCTAAGCACCTCCTATGCTAGGTAGCCATGGGGAAGCCATCATCATCCAGCTCCAAGGACTCTTTTAGTGGCTCCCTTGGTTTAGGGTTGCTCATTACTGACGAAGACCTTGGGGACGTAAGAAGGATGCTCTACCCTCCATGCTAGCTCTAGATTGGAGGATCTATTTGAGGAATTTTTTTTTAGTGTTCTTCTCAACCTCAATTTAACTTGCCTTCTTTTTTTATTTTACAGACATGTGATCCAAGCAACTCTGTAGGTAGGAGAGGCAGAGCAGATAGAGGACATACGCTACCAAAGGAAGTCTAAGGTTGTGGCTGGGTTTAAGAGAAAGAGGGCCGAGAAGGCTGAGCAACTGCTAGCAGTCATCCATCTGAGCATTCCACCTCCTTCACTACAAACAATTCATAAGGCCTCGATGAGCCAAGGCAATGCAACTCCTCCTCCTCTGCCAGCTCTTGCGGTTGTTCCTACGCTAACCGAGCTGTTGAACAGGTACCGCCCAATGTGCCCCCACATGGTTGTGCACATGCCTGATGAGGACTATTTCCTCTCTGTCTGAAACCAGACCTACTAGGACTACTACTACTTGGCTTTCCAACAAAATATCTAGGTGAGTTTGGTTTGGGATTTTGAGCACTTTTGACTTGTCTCTTATTCCACTAACTCGTTCATCTTACAGGCCAATGTCTGGCCTTAGGGTTGAGTGTTAGGCCAACTTTGAGTGGGAGAAGGCCAAGAAGGCTGTTGAGGAGAGGATAGCTCGAGTAGAAGCCGACCAGGAGGGGCTTAAGGTGGAGCTTGAACAGGCTAAAGATGAAACCCTGAAAGCTTGATAGGAGGCTAAATAGGCTTGAGCAGATCTCCTCGGGGAACAGGAAGCAACTTGAGTAGCAAGGGAGGAATACCACAAGTTCCTTTGGGAGGAGATGCTGCGAAGACTAACCTAGGCGATGGAGGAGTTCAAGCTAACCGACGAGTTTGTCGACTAATACTACCTTAGGATGAAAGACCTATAAGAGCACCTACTAGAGAAGCATCCTAAGGCTGCTGCCATGGATCGGTCACTAATCGTCGACCCTAAGGTGGGGGAGGAAGAGGCAAGGAATGAAGAGACCCAGGCATTGGTTGAGCGGATGGCAAGCAGGCAGTTGTCGACTTGGACATCGAGGATGATGCCTAGCTCGAATCCCCTTCTTCTTTCATTTTCTTTTCTTCTACTTAGGTATGGGAGGTGCCTGCTTGTTGTACCTCTCCCAGACTATTTTTTAATAAAATTTTGATTTTCCAAGTTCTTGTGCTTAGATTATTGATATTAATTTTCTTGTTTTTGGTTTTTTTTTTTTTTTTGTTTTTTGCATATGCTTTTTTCTAGGTAGGGATGTGTCCTGCTCGGGTTATAGGGTATCATGGTGCCACAATACCCTTGTACACCCCCCCCCCCCCCAAACTTGTTGAATCTTTTAGGATTTCTTGAAGTCTAGTCGTGGTTGGGATTTTAGTCTCCAGGTTTTTACCAATGCTCTGTACAACTGTTGTTTGGGTAGTCCATGGTGCAATTAGACTAGTGTACTCATGTTTTTAAGTCCACTTATGGTCGAAATTTACATCAACCAGCCCCTGTTAGGGAGTTAAAGTGGCCCCCCCTTATTAGGATTGAATTGGCCTTGCTTGAAATTTAGAGTTAAGAAGAGGTAGGCTGAGATCAAGTTGGGTCGTGATCTCGAGCCATGTCACAAGAATTTTTAAATTCATTTTTCATTAATATATATATTTTTTGTACATTTGTATTCTGCTTTGGTTGGCAGACCTTTACAGTTTTACAAAAAGAATGTAGGGCCAGAGGTTAAAAGAGGTGATTTGGCCCGTTTTAGCAGTAGAACTTCTTTAGGTGCTCAGCATTCCATCGATGGGCTAACATATTTCGTTCAGTTTTAGCAATCTTGTAGGCTCATGGTTGAACAATACTGACCACTCTGAATAGGCCCTCCTATTTTGGTTCTAAAGGATCTGAGCCCGAGTTGTTAAACGGTAACCTTTTTCAAGACCAAGTCCCTAACTTTGAAGCTTTCTGGTTACACATGCTTGTTGTAATATGGAGCAACAACTTGATTTTGAGCTATAGTTTAGATGAAAATGGCATCCTTTTTCTCTTCTAGTAGATGAAGCATGGTCATTATGAGCTTGGAGTTTTGCTGTTCATCGTAGTGTTCCACTCCATAGCTTGACAAGCCGACCTGAGCAAGGATGACAGCCTCGCTCCATAGATCAAGGCAAAAGGAGTCCCTCCCGTGGCTATCTAGACAATCATATGATACGCCTAGAGTACCTTTGGAAGCTCATTGATCCAAGCGCCTTTGATGCCTTCTAGTTTCTTATTGAGGTTGTTCTTTATGGTCTTGTTGACGGCCTTAACTTGTCCGTTGCTTTGAGGGTAGCCTATTGAGGAGAACACCTTCTTAATGCCGAGCTACCTATACATTTTGAGGAGACTTACTGCTTCAAATTGCTTGGCATTATCGGTCACTTGGCGTTATCGGTCACTATCATGTGCGAAACATGGTAATAGCAAATTATGTTCTTCTAAATAAAGTTGGTGCACTTAGCCTCATTCATGTCATGTAGGGCCTAACTTTAACCCAATTGGTGAGATAGACGATGGCCACTATACAGTACCTAAATTATGATCGTGTTATGGGAAGAGGACTGATTAGATCAATGCCCCACTTGGCAAATAGCTAGGCACACATGACAAAGTTGAGCGGCTCGGCATGGTGTTTGATTGCCCAAGCAAACTATTGATATTTGAGGCACTTATGTATATACTTCTTGTAGTCCCAGTCCATGGTCAACCAGTAATAGCCTTGGTGAAGGCACTTTACAAACAAGGATTGTCCCTCTGCATGATTGCTACACAGCCTACCGTGGATTTCTTCCATCAAGTACTGAGCTTCTTGAGGTTTGACGCACCTCTAGTAGGGCAGAGTGCAGCCACACTTATAAAGCCTTCCCTTAATTATTGAATACAGGGCTGAGCTATTACGAATTTACTGAGATTCCTTTCCACCGTTGAGCAGTTTAGCTGTGGTCAAGAATTGGATGAACGAGTCCATCCAACTTCCTATTTGGTCGTCAACTTCATTGACTAATTCTTTCTTGATGCTCAGCTCGGCTAACCTCTTAATCGAAATTGATGTCAGGTTGCCGTCTTTAAGGCCTGAGGCTAACCGAGCAAGTGTGTCAGCCTCCACATTCTCTACTCTCAAGATTTAAGTGAAGGAGTAGCTCTTGAATTGTCTGAGAGGGGTCTTGACTTCACTTAGGTAGGCTACTATACACTCGCTTTGGGATTGCAATCCACCAATTACCTACTGGACCATGAGCATAGAGGCACTATAAATACAGATACAGTCCACTAGTTCGGCAAGCTGATGGTCATAGATCGGCAAGTCGATGGTCGTAGATCGGCAGGCCGGAAGTGAGGTTCGGCATGAGTCGGGTAGAAATTTGGTGGCTCTGGCGGCAGGCTAAACTTCTGGTTCAACAGGCTGAGTAGTCATGAATCGGCAAGCCGATCTATAAAGATCGGTAGGTCAGTGGGTCATGACAGACAGACCAATCACCTAGATCAGCTTGCCGGTAGAGAGAGCTAGAGTTTTCTCGATAGAAGGTGCAGTTTTTCATGCAGTTTTAATTTTATTTTTCAAACAATTCTAAGAAACATTAAATATGGATTTGACTAGAAATATGGAGTGTTTGATTCATAGGGGATCAAACATTTACGGATGGGCATTACATGAAGAAGGATACAACTTGGAGATTCAAGGATGAAGAATCGATAATATGTTTCCATTATTCTCTTGTAATCTTTATTTTCTATTCTCTAGGGTGGAACCATAATATTACGGTTATTTATTATTTTGCTTGTAGCTTTGCTTAATTGCTTTGCTTGTCTGCATTATAATATGATTTGCCATATATGTTGATAACATGCCATATAGAATAGGGAGTGCTGCTCATATTAAAATTGTTCATGCATGTATTTTAAAATAAAACCTTGATTTCAAAAGATTGAGTAGGAGAAGGTTTTCGAAGAGAGGACCTAAGGCCTCCATCGTTGATCCATAGGAAGAACATGGTGGTCCCAACCCCTAAGAAGGATTTCTATCATGTACTAGATTGGATTTCTGAAAGGATAAGGTATTTTAGCATGATTTATGGTTGCACACCCCTAGGTGGTGATTATGAATCATGAATAAAATATTGAAACAATGTTTATACACTCATGTTAATTTATTATTAACCTCCCCTAGGAGCTCTGTTAATAAAATTAATGGCCAAAGAAGCGATTATTAATATATGCTAGATCATATGGGTCCTGGATGGTATATATTAATCAGGAGGGGATCCGTGTTACTAATTGAATTTGGCATGACTCCCCTAGGACCTTGTTGAATTCTAAGTTGAGAATCATCGTTGTACGGTTGTGATATTTTCAAGGTTTTGACACATAAACACATTTGTATATTTTTGCATGATTGTGTCATCTTACTAAATTATTATGATATGTTTGCTTATGTTTGGTATATAATTCTTCATTCTAGATTGAAAATGTCTAAAAACACTTTATCTTTGATACTTGACAAAAACCTATTAACCGGAGAGAATTATAATGATTGAAAATGAAACCTAGATATTGTCCTTTTTTTAAGAAACTAAAATTCGTGCTGACAACCCCTTGTCCTCTCGAGCCTACGGGAGACTCAAAGAATGAACAATTCCAAGCGTATGATCGCTAGAAAGATGCAAATGATTAGGCCTGCTGCTATGTTATGGCAAGCATAAATAATGTGCTGCAGGCTCAACATAAAGATTATGAAACTACGAAGCAGATCTTGGATAACTTGAAGACATGTTTGGAGGCCAGGCCATAACAAAGCGACAAGGGGTGCTTCGAAAACTCTTAAACTATAGACAGAGGCCGGGGACATCTGTAAAGGAGCATATGATGTTGGTCATGGGTTACCTTGCTGAGGCTCAAACCAATGGAGCCGACATCGATGCTGAAACTTAGATGTCTATGGTCTTTGAGACTCTGTCTAAGGAGTTTATTCCATTTAGAGCTACTTTTAATTTGACCAATAGGCGGGATATGACCTTAACAGAATTAATGAAATAGTTACAAGAGTTTGAATTGCTAATCAGGGAGTCTCCTGCGGGTGGAGAGGCCAACATGGTAGCTGCTTCTAGTTCCAATCCCAGCTCTGGGAATGGAAAGAAGCAATGGGCCAAGAATGGGAAGTCTTCTATTCTTGCTAATAACAAGTGCAAGAAGAAAAAGAAGAAGAACCTAAAGAAGCTAAAGTGCTTATTTTGCAGGAAGGTCGGACACATAAAGAAGCATTGCAATGACTTTCTTTCTAAAGGAGGTAGGTGTGATCTTCTGTATTTAGAAATTTGTTTGGTTGAGGAATCAAGTGACATTTGGGTCATAGATTCCGGTGCAACTAATCATGTTTATGTTTCTCTACAGGGGTTTAAAGAAACGAGAAGTCTGCTTAATGAAGACTTCACGCTTCAGATGGGCGATGGATCCTTGGTCTTAGTGGAAGTAGTGGGAGACGTCCATCTTTATTTTGATAATTATAGGAATTTAATTTTGTGAGATTGTTTTATGTTCCTAAATTTAAAAGGAATTTAATTTCTATAGCTTGTTTATTTAAAGACTCTTATTTAGTTTCTTTTAATAATAAAGTGGTGATTCATAAAAACAATCTTTTATCTGTTCTGGATGGATGCAAAATAATCTATATTTTATCAAACCTAAGATGGACTTACTGCTTAATGCTGAGATGAATGAAAATAACTCTAAAAGACTTAAAACTTCTCATTCTAATAAGACTTATCTTTGACATTTGCGCCTTGGTTATATTAACCTGAATAGGATTCAAAGATTCGTAAGGGATGGACATTTAAGTCACTTAAAGGTGAAATCTATACCTCAATGTGAATCTTGTTTGGAGGGTAAAATGACCAAAAGACCATTTAGGTCTAAGGACAATAGGGCCAAAAGGGTTCTAGAATTGTGCATAGTGATGTTTACAGACTGATGAACATACAGGCACGAGGAGGGTATGAGTAGTTCGTCACTTTTATTGACGATTACTCAAGGTATGTGTATGTGTACCTGATGCATCAAAAAAGTGAAACTTTTGACAAGTTCAGGGAGTTTCGGGCTGAAGTGGAAAAACAATTAGGTAGACCCATAAAGACACTTCGATTTGATCGAGGTGGAGAATACCTTTCTGATGAGTTTCCGAGACACTTATTAGAGAATGGGATTTTATCCCATTTGACTACACCAGGCACTCCGTAGTAGAATGGCATAGTGGAGAGAGGAAATAGGACTTTATTAGACATGATAAGGTCCATGATAAGTTATTCACCAATACCTTTATCCTTTTGGGGATATGCATTACAAACCGCATGTTATCTTTTGAACAATGTGCCTTCAAAATCGGTCCCTAAAACTCCTCACGAGTTGTGGACGGGTAGAAAGACATCCTTAAACCATATTCGCATATGGGGATGTCCGGCTCATGTTTTGTTTAAGGATGCAAATAAGTTGGAAGCACGTTCGAAAGTTTACGTGTTTATAGGATATCCAAAAGGGACTAAAGGTGGTTATTTCTATAACCCAAAGGAAAATAAAGTCGTGGTTTCAACTAATGTAACTTTCCTTAAGGAGAGTTACATGGACGACTTCAAACCTCGAAGCAAAGTAGTGCTTGAGGAGTTGAGGAGTGATCTGATCACTTCGGAGGTTCTGAATGAGACCATTCTGATCAGTGTAGAAAGACCAGACCAACCCGAACAACAACCTAAGGGGCTTCGACATAGTGGGAGGATCAGGCGTCAACCTGAGAGGTATATGTTCAATGGGGAGGCCTTCTTGGCTGAATCGGATGAACATGACAAGGATCCTTACACTTACGCAGAGGCTATGGAGGATGTTGATTTGAAACTCTAGACAGAGGCCATGAATATAGAGATGAAGTCTATGGAGACTAATCAGGTCTGGGAGCTTGTGATTCTTCCTGAAGGGGTAAAACCTATAGGGTGTAAATGGATCTACAAGAGGAAAAGAGGAGTGGATGTAAAGGTCAAAACCTTTAAGGCTAGACTGGTAGCTAAGGGTTATACACAAAAGGAAGGAATCGATTACGAGGAAACCTTTTTGCCTGTAGCCATGCTTAAGTCCATCCGGATTCTCTTGTCCATAGCTGTCGCTCTCGACTATGAGATTTGACAGATGGATGTCAACACGGCTTTTCTAAATGCTATCTTGATGAGTCCATTTACATGGAACAACCAGACAGGTTCAAGGTCAAGGGTCAAGAAGGTAAGGTTTGTAAGTCGCTAAAGTCAATATATGGACTTAAGTTGGCTTCCTGTTCTTGGAACATAAGATTTGATCAGGTGATCAAGACTTATGGGTTCTCACAAAATTTGGATGAGCCATGTGTTTATAAACACATTAAGGATGGGAAGGTGGTTTTTTTGCTGCTCTATGTAGATGACATTCTGGTAATTGGCAATGACATTGGGGCGTTGTCATCGGTCAAATTATGGTTGACCAAGCAGTTTGACATGAAGGACTTGGGTGAGGCTAATTTTGTTCTCGGTATCCAGATTTTTTGGGACAGGAAGAACAAAATGATAGCTTTGTCACAAGCCAGCTACATAGATAAAATTCTCAGGAGGTATGCAATGCATGATTCCAAGAAAGGTGGGCAACCATCTAGGTCTGGAATTACTCTTTCTAAGAAAGACTCTCCAAAGTCTAATGAAGAAAGAGTATACATGAAGAAGGTGCCTTATGCTTAGGCAGTGGGTAGTCTCATGTATGCCATGCTTTGCACACGACTGGATATTTGCTATGCGGTCGAGATTGTAAGTCGATTTTAGGCGGATCTAGGACCAAACCATTGGGTTGTGGTAAAGCATATTTTCAAGTACCTGAGAAGGACTCGAGGGTATATACTTGTGTATTCAGGTGAGGACTTAAATCCTTTAGGATATACTGACTCGGATTTCCAATCCTGTCTGGATTCTAGGAAATCAACTTCGGGTTTTGTGTTTACTCTAGGCGGCGGTGCCATCAGTTGGAGAAGTGTGAAGCAAGATTGCACCTTGTATTCAACAATGGAAGCCGAGTATGTGGTAGCCAGTGATGCTTCAACAGAAGCAGTGTAGCTCCAAAAGTTCCTTGGGGATCTTGAGGTAGTTCTTGGTATGGATAAGGCGGTATCACTGTATTGTGATAACAGTGTGGGAGTAGCTAATGCTAAGGAACCAAGATTTCACAAGAAGAGTAAGCATATTGATCGAAAGTATCATGTGACAAAGGACTTCGTCGAGGGTGAGCATGTCACGGTGTGCAAAATCATGTCAGAGGACAATTTAGTTGATCCATTCATGAAGACACTTACTGGGAGAGTCTTTGAGAGGCATGTGGAAGCTATAGGGATGCGAGATTTGTCATATTTACTCACTTAGTGCAAGTGGGAGATTGTTAGATATGTATGCCCTAAAGAGTAAAAATGTAATAAGTTTTTGGAGACATTTTTATCAATAAAGAGTTTATTTATTATATATACCAAATCTTGTCCTCTTTACGTTCATATTTGTTGAATGTATGATAAGCAAACAATAGTCTGAGACTGTCGGTCTAAACCTTTAAGAATTGGGCAAATGATGGACAAATTATGCAGAAGACACGATTCTTAAGGTGACGGTCTAAATCATAAGATCTACAATCGAGGGAATAAAGTTGGGCACTTTATTCATGTAAAGATTGTTATGTTGTCTATATCCTTATTGGAAGATGGTTTGTCTTGACCATCGGAGGTGGACTTCGTGAATATAAACATTGGCATGTTGTCATAGGTGACGATGTGTTAGATCGGGACATAAAGTGATTGATTTGGATTAATAATTTTGTCTTGGCAAATCGATTTAGTTTAGACAATCATTTGTACTGTATCTTAATCCTAAGATAAATAGTGGGCCCGTTGTCTTGACTTGTGTCTTTTGATGTACCAAAGGGTAACACCTACATTTTAATAGTGGTATGCATGCCGGTATGTTGGAGGCATGACTCTTGATAGCGTAGACCTATTATTCATAGACATGGAATCCATAGCTCCTCTTTAGGAGTAGTGATATCCTCTTATATGCGTTATCCTGTAATTGAAAAACTAGAGCACTCAACCATTTGGATACATAGGTGTAACCTAATGGTATACCGCCTTTAGATGGTAAGTTTTTCGATGGTAAGATAATGGAACGTAAGATAAAAATAATCGGAAAGGTAAGACAGAACTTGTCCTTGAGCTGATTATGGATAATCTTATGGGGATACGGTACACTATGATATGTCATGGAAACTTAGCTATATGAGCTTTGTAATTCTATAGAGTTCGAGAGTGCAACTCCAAGCTTTTAGTGGAGTAGCGTTGGAGTTGATAATTATGAAATGTATATCCACTACAAGAAAATATTGATTACACGACCTTTATTTCATGACCATTTCCTAAAAACCGTCGTGCTAAGGGCAAAAATGCGCGGCAAGTTACGCCCATGAAAACGAAGACTGTCGTGGGAAGAAGGGAAGATACCACGATAATTTTTTGGAAAAACCGTCGTGGAATACGAGAGATACCACGATGATTTTTAGAGAAAACCATTGTGGTAGGTTTTAGATACCACGACGGTTTTCTCCAAAAACTGTCGTGGTAGCTTAATTAAAGCCCCTTCCCAGCCTTGGCATTCAGACACATTTCAGAAACACACTTTACAAATACAAACATAGACCCTTCCGAATCAGCTGCCGCCGTCTCTCTCTGCCTCCACACTCCTTAATCTCAGCCCAAATTGTAAGTTTTTTTGTAGAAAGTGAGAAATAGTTGTTGATTGTGATGTATAATTAATCCGAAATTGATAGATAGTTGTTGATTTTTTTCTTTATTCCATGAAGTTGATAAATAGTTGTTCATTTTGTTGTTTATTCTGTGAAGTTTGTATTGTGGATCATGGGTATGATTTCTTCGTTTTATAATGAGTATGTGTAACTTGTTTTATGATGGCTGGGTGATGTTTTTTTATGATTAATTAATATATGTAGGCGTGGGTATATATATAAATTGTGAAATTAATTTTAATTGAATATTTGCTATTTATTATTTTGATTTAGGAATTGCAAAATGGATAGGAAATGGATGTGGGATTTTCGATTGTCTAAAGAGTATGTGAATGGTGTGGAAGAGTTCTTGGATTTTGCCAAAAGTCATGCAAATGGTGATAAAATTCGATGTCCTTGTGTTCAATGTGGAAACCATAGATTGCATCCAATTACAATTGTTAGAGGACATTTATTTCAAAATGGAATCATAAGTAGTTATCAAACGTGGCATTTTCATGGCGAGTCTAATTTCAATCCAACCTTACTAAATAAAGAAAAGCAATCTATTGTGGAGGATAATATGGAGGATGAAGACAATATGGTTGACATGGTCAATGATTTAG
>CAMOHE010035730.1:0-40773 GCA_946598075.1 Artocarpus hirsutus
GCATCTAAAAAGCAGCAACTCATGAATTTCACCAACAAGCAGACCATGAGAGGCTAGAGAGGATGTTTCCGATGAAGCAATAACTGCACCCTTACAATCTAACTCCACCAATATGTTTAAGAGGCTCGAGTTGAGGGCAAAAATTAGACCTTTTCTCATGGCAGCCAGTTTGGCCAATTGAAGCAAAAAACCTCCCCTAAAAGTATTTGACATGATACCCAAGACAGACTTATAATGGTCCTGAACAACGTAGCTGACTTCAAACCCACCAGAATTCTCTCCTGTCGGGGCATCGATGTTAAGCTTTACAATCTTAGTTGGAGGAGGGGACCAATGTATAGCAATTTGCTTCTATGGAGGTTTGGAAGTATTCGCCACCACACTCAACTCATGAAATTCATTAAGCCGTAGACAAGAGCCTTCCAACTGAATCGATGGGGATTTAGGCTTAGCCTCAAAGCAGTTCTTGTTCTTTTAATACCATAGGCTCCATAGCACAAGCGCAAATAGTTAAAGTCATTTTTTGAGATTGTATTAAAGAGCAAAAGAAATACCTCAGCAGGATGAAAATTCCTCAGTTCGTACAACAAAACAGCCCACGGAGATAAGTCCCAAAAACCTAGACAAAACCTGCATAACAAAAGAACATGACCCAAATCCTCGGCCTCCCCACGGCGATTACATATCCTATTAATAAGAATGTGGTGATTTGAGAGGTTTATATTTGAGGGGAGTGCATCGTAGAAGGCTCTCCAAATAAAGATTTTGACTTTTTTTAAAATATTCAAATTCCACAAGAATCTCCACCATTTTGAAAGATTAGCTGGGCAGGCAGAACTTGTGTAAGAATTTGACTCAACAAACACCCGATATCCAGACCAAACAGAATAAGATCCCTTATTGCCGAAATGCCAAACAATCCGATCACGTTTATTACCACCACTTGATAGAATGCTTAGAATAGCTTCGTGATCAATAGGAAGGAAGACCTGGTTGATAAGAGTGGTGTCCCAAAAACCTACCTCGTTGATGAAATCGGAGACATATCAACAGAGTTACTCATTAAAAAATCCAGTAATCGGCCTGAAAGTGGAGGGGCTGGGCATCCGAGGGTTTGTAAAAGCACGAATGCAAGAACCATTCCTTATCCACCATCGTAAACCTTTTTTGAGTAGTTTGTAACCCCTACAAATACTCTGCAATGCATAAGAACATCCACTTCTACCCGGGTCATCCAAGAATGAAGAGTGAGAAAAATATTTACCCTTCAACACACGACAGAGGAGAGATGAGGGCTGTTGAATGATTCTCCTCCCTTGTTTTGCCACGGTGCCTGATTTAAAGAGATAAAATCCCAAAACCCAAGGTCTCCCTCCTCCTTTCGTCGACAAAAAATATCCTATTTGAGCCAACGGATTTTCCACTTTCCCCTGATACTTCCACACCAAAATCTGGCAATCAGCGACTTGATATCATCACTGAGAGTAGTCAGGATTTTAAAAGTAATCATTACATAAGTTGAGATGGCTTGGGCTACCGCCTTAATGAGTACTTCGTCACCTCCCATTGAGAAAAGTTTCTGTCTCCACAGCTGCAATTTATGCCAAACACGATCCTTTATATTGACAAAAGTGCTTCGCTTGCCTCTTCCTACCATCGAGGGGAGCCCCAAATACTTGTCATAAGCTTGAAGAGCATTAAGACCCAAGATTGATTGAATTGCAAGCTTGTCTTCCTCTTTCACATAGGGGCTAAAGGACACAGAAGATCTGTGTAAGTTAATCATTTAACTCGATGCAACTTCATAGCTTCGAAGAATGTCACATATGGAAGAACAATTCTGCTCATTTTCACCTATAAAAAAAAATTGTGTCATCTGCAAAGAAAAAGCGACTGACCTTCAGGGCATATCTCGAACATTGAAGAACAACAATGTTTCCATTCCTATCAGCATCCCCCAGATGCCTTGAAAAGCCTTCGGCACAAAGGATAAAAAGATATCGCGAGAGAGGACACCCTTTCTCAGTCCCCTAATGGGCTTAATAGTTCCTCTTGGACATCCCTCAAAATAGAATAGAGAATTGTGTAGTTGTGACACAATCCATGATAGACCGGATCCACATAGAAGAAAACCCGAGCTTCCTCATTATAGCTTCAAGAAATAGCCATTCAGGTCTATCATTCGCCTCACTCATATCGAGTTTTAAGACCATAATACTGAAACATTTATTTAACATGGAGTGTATCAGCTCATAAACAATAATAACATTATCAGAGATTAATCTACCTGGAACGAACGCACTTTAAGAGCCCGAAATGATTGTCGACAGGATAAATTTAAGACAATTGGCCAAAACCTTGGCAATAATTTTGTAAAAGACATTGCAGAGACTAATCTGTTTGAAATTGCACACGTTATTCGGTTCTTTGATCTTTGGGATTTGAACAATAAAAGAATTGTTATAGTCTGCCACCGAATTCTGCCCGTTTAGAACCTTAAGATAAAATTTTGTAATATCCCATCCCACAATATTCCAATTCTATTGAAAAAAATGGCATGAAACCCATCGATCTGGGGGCCTTATATGGGCTGTGGCAAAAAGAGCATCTTTAATTTCATTAACAAAAAAGGGAACATCAAGAATCAACTTCATATTAGGATCGACCAAAAGAGGAACACAATTTGGCACGTTCTCTATGTCCGAAGGATAGGGATTATACATAGAGACAAGCTTGGTACAATACCTAATGAAAACATCTCTAAAAACCTCAGCCACGGATTGCCAAACACCTGAATCGTCACATATTCCCCGAATAGCATTTATATTTCATCTGAGAGATGCTTTGAGGTGGAAAATTTTGGTGTTTCGATCGCCACCCTTTAGCCAGTCCGCGCGAGATCTCTGGTGCCGTTGTTGCTCTTCCTAAGCAAGCAATTTGTTAATTTCCTTTTCCAAAATCCGTACCCTGTCCCAATTTTCACCAACATTGCCGTTTTGAAAAATATCTTCAAATTCTACCCTGGCACTCATAGGTTTTTTTGGAATGTTTCCAAATTTAGAAGAGCCTCAGTATGAAGTGCAGAATTCTCACGTATTTGTTGGGCAATGCATTGTGTCTCTTCATAATATATGCATATAATTCAAATATTTGATTGATTATCGAGATGCATCTATCATACTAATAATGTTCATTAAGTTTCTAAGGTGCATTAAATGTTATGTTATGCAAGATGTATTGTTGAGTGACAAGGTTTCTTAAAGGCATATATGATAAATGAAATGATAAAAAGAAAAGGGTGATGATGATTCTATGGAACTATGAGGAATTTAATAGGTATTGGTCTGAAGTATTAGTAAAGTGTAAAATCAGTTAAAGCAGTCACTTTTGACCTAAACGAGGAATTTTCATGTTAGTTTTATTAACTAAGAAGGATCCGTTTATGATGTGAGATCTCTTCTGGTGATATCATAGAGTTATGAAATCAACAACGAGTAGATGGCATGAATCTCACGCAAGTTTTGTAGTACAAATACAGTAGAAACCCTAACTTGCATGATTTTAATCTATAATCTCATGTTTGGTGTATACATAATGGTTTTTGAGAAAACAATGAGGTTTTGATAATAAATGATTAAGGATTTGAAGACATAGTTTTCAGTGTGGAAATTTTGGTGCGAGTATATACACTTAAGTTAGTATGTAAACTAAATAGTTATCACCTAATTAGTGATTAGGATTTTTTGTGACACTTAAATGAGCTAGTAAATTGGCTGCTTAAGTGACACTAAGCTAAACATTAAGAAAGCACTTGAAGGTAAAAATAGCTTTCAATGACAAGAGTTATACGACATTTTATGAGCATACCAAAGACATTGTTATGAAATAAATGAGTATGAGATTATCTCTATAAGATCTTTTGATGACCTGTGACTAGTTTAATGATAAGTAATGATGAGAAGTGTCTCGATGGAGACGTCCGGACCTATATGTCTTGATGGAAAATGTCTCGATGAAGACTTGCGATGTGGGATTCTTCCTTGATGATCACAAGGAAGAAGAGTAGACTGTTAATATGTTATTGCCCCACATGATGGCATTTGATATATATTCTCTTTGTGGCCACAAGGTCTGATGAGGTATCTGGGATATCACCCTGTCCAAGAAACTCTAATTGTGCACACAAGATAAAATTGAGAATATAAAGTGAATTGATTGTTATTAAATGAAAAATTCAGGTCATGAGCTCATGCATTATTCTATTTACTGAGATTTAGCTCACTCATTTATGGTGATGCAGATGGGGGCACTTACCAACATTAGCTATGGATTAGATGGTTGGTTGATGTTCTCTCGTTGTTCGTGACTTATGTATATGGACTAGCTAATTTGCCATTTTGAGGCCCTGATATTTTTATAGTTTTGCGAGCCCGTAGTGTCTATGTTTGATACTCGGCTATATTTATTTTGAGATATATATTCTATTATATATGTTTGACTAGCCAGGTGGTTTTTTACGAGACAGATTGTAACTTTATAGTCTAATTAGTTTTCAAAAGTTCGAATTTGCTCTGATTTTTATTATTGTCACATAACTTGTTAAGAATTATATAAGGTAAAGGTAAAAAGTAGCACTATTTAGCACGGGTGAAGGACTATTTTATAGCCGTATTAGGTGGGTGTTACACTCAGTGTCTAAGAAAAGACTTACAAGATTTTATCTGCTGGGACAGATTGCAATTTGAACTAAAAGCGTTCCATGCTTCATCCGTGATCTTAACACATTCAGGATCCCTCATCCAACGCGTGTTGATCAAAAACCTCGCTGCCTATCATTATGAGGGCGAATTTGAGGAAGGCGGACGGTGATCTGAGCCCCAAAATTCAAGATGATCCACTCTAGCTTCCCCAAAAAAGGCTCCTCTAATCATCATTGGCAACCGCCCTATCCAATCTTTGTAGAATGTTGTCCTCCCACTCTGCTTGTTGTTCTAAGTTAAGATATTACCGTTGAACCCTAAATCTTGAAGGCCACAGTCATCTAACGCGAACCTGAGCCTTAGAATTTCATTAAAATCTCCCCCACATAACCGAGGGAGATTAAACTGGAAGCCAATTCTTCCTAAGAAACTCCCAAGCATGCCTTCCCTGTGACTGGTTTGGTGATCCATAGAAACCAGTAAAACGCCAAAGAGAGCTTGCATAAGAAGAAATAACACAATCAATATGAGAGCGAGAGAGAAACTTTATGTTGACTTGCCAATCCTTCTTCGAAATGAAAATTAAACTGCCACTTTTGCCCACACAATCAACATGGACGCCATTGGAAAACACGATTTGTTGTTCAACTGAGTCAGCACGACGGCCCCAAAAGAGAGATTTAGAAATAAAACACCAGTAGGGTCAGTACTTTAGACTAATTCCAGAAGTCTTCCGAATGCATGGGAGCACCTCCAAACCCAGTGCATTCCAAACGAGGAGGCTCATTGTGATCGGTAGGGTTGCTTCGCAAGCGCCGCCAAAACATCCGAAGAGAACTCAATTGCACTTCGTTTTGGTGCCCTTGCCAGACCCGAATTAAGCAACCAGAGCAATAGGTGCCGAAGAAGAAGAAGAGCACTCAGCAATAGGCGCATTCCTAGCCCAGTTCTTCCATCGTCCTTTCCCCAAAGCAGAATTTCCATTAACGCCACACGAAGAAGAAACATGTTCAGACATCGAGAAAGATCCCAAAATTATTTTGTTTAGAGGGGAAGAAGAAAGCTCACCCAATTTGTTGGCAACGACATGTTTTGATAAGAAAGTAAACCCCACCTGGTCCACTTTGTGTGTCGTTTCAATAAAACTAGATTTTGTGGGCCTTGTGGGCCCATGTCAGATGGAGAACCACTAAGTCCACGTTCAGCCGGCTCCTTAGAGATAAGGACCAAGAAGATTTTGTCAGAATCCAAAATAGGGGTTTTACTTTTTAGTCTCCGTTTCGCTCATAGTTTTAAAAATTCAAATTTTTTATAAAAAAAAAAAACGATAGTAAAATAATTCAAATCTTTAGTTGAGGTAGGGCAACCACGTTATTAGGCGAGAGTTCCATGCCAGGTGGAGAAATAATTAAAGGGTCCAAGACTTGAGACCCGTGCACGTTGAGACATGAAGAGTCGTCATGCACCAAGCCTATGGCCACAGAATTCGAGGGGTCGTCGGGACAGACGGATTTACGGCTGAATTCCGGCAACTTGCTTGTCATTGCTGAGCTCGCCGCCACCTTGCGGAAGTCCTGGAGTTGAGAAGTTGGCCTTCCATTAAGCCTTTGATCACCCAAGGCCCAAGGTGGTCGTCGGAAACTACACAACGTCGGTCCTTGATCACCGGACGACCTACCAAAATCCGTAACAAGTGGATCCCTCTAAGAAAATCGCCATAAGCCAGTTTCCCAGAGGCGGCTGCTTCCATTGCACCATCTAAACTACAATCCTTGACTCCATGACCAATACGCCTACAAAAATAGCAAAAATCAGGAACTCGTTCATATTTAAGTTCCATCATCACCGTACAGCCATTATCGCCCAGTTTAATTTTAACAACCCCGAGGCTTTGTGATATCCACCCAAGTAGGAACCTTGATAAAACTACCAGGGATTTTGCCATGTTTGTCGGTGTCCTCCTTCATATGAGTCCCTGTCACATCACCCATACATTCATCGATAACCCTTCTACGATTTGAAAAAGTCAAGCCATTGATTTGAACCCAAAGATTGGTATAGAGGAATTCACCCTATCCCGATTCATTTCCTTCCTCAAGATCTTTCAAGATCAACTGGGACTTATTGAAAGTTCAAGGCTCCCTGTTAATGATACTTTGTTTCTCTTTCTCACAACCAAAAAAGAAAGTAAAGGTATACGAATCAACTTCCCTGATTTCCAAACCTTTCTTAATATTCCACAGACTATGTGTTGCAAAATTAATGCGGTAAAAACAAAGAACAAGAACACACAAAATTTACGTGGAAACTCAAAACGGGAAAAAACCACAGGCAGAGGAGAAGAAAATCACTAAACTCGAGAAGATTACAGTGGAGGCGCTAGGGAGGCTCGAAAATCGGTAAAAACCAAACCCTAACCCTAACGCAATACATCATATAAATAGGTATAGGCAAAACCCTATGGGCCAAAAATATAAACTAAACGGCCCAATAACACAGGTCTGTACCGCAGGGGCTCCGCCCCCGCACCCCCGACGAGATCAATGGTGAGCTATGAGATCGAGCCTATCAGCCCAATCCCTCCGCTACCACCACAGATCTCATGAAAAATCTCATTTTTGTTTTTTATCACAATTTGTCGCACCGCGAGCTTTTCGGGTAGGGTCAAACTAAATTCGAGTCACCATACTCTAACACTATGCATAGCAGACATGAAGATCTTCTTATTGAATAGTTTATGGGTTAGAAGCTGACATACCAAACCGAATCTAAGATCATCAAGACCCTCGGCAAGGGTTTTGTCATCGATACCGATCATGCCTTCTTCCTCCTTCATAAGAGCGAGGTCTTTCCATTTGTCTAGCATTTTATCCATAGGAGAAAAATAATAAACGAATGCAATATATTTTCGTGTAGCACCGCGACGGCTGTCTTGAGCTGATGTGAAATGAATTGTTGTGTTCTTTGACTTGTTTTGAACTAATGTATTCATTGGTTCTATACTTTCATACAAACTTAAATATCTATTAGCAATAAATACATCCGTTCTAATAGTTGTGTTGATACATGAATAAATACCCTTATAAATGAAGAGCTACCTTTAAATAAATATTGTAAGGAATGAATCAGTTATACTTATTCATGAAAAGGCATCCCTGATATGCAGGCGTTGGAGAAGATGATGTTCACGAGCTGATTCCACCAACGCAGAGAAGATGACATAGAGAGATAGAAGGAGAGGAGAATCAGAGGAGCGAGAGAGAAAGGGAGGGAGCAGAAATGAAAAAGAAAAAAAGAGAGAACAAGAGGACGTGGGAGGAGAGAGAGTTTGTTGCAAGTGAGAGAGAGAACAAAGAGAGAATTTTGGGAGAGCGAGAGTGTTTTAGTAATCTGGTTTTTTTTTTTTAAATTTCAAAGATTTTTTAGATTTTATAATTATTGTGATTTAAAACAAGGGTGAAATAGAAAAACTAATAAACTTTTTTAAAAGATGTGATATTTATTGACAATTAAAATAAAATGAATTTGGCATTTAGAACTCAAGATTTGTGAAATTTAAGGTCCGTTTAGTAAATGAATTCGAAGTAGTGATTTGATTTGAGTTAATGTGATTTGAATTAGGATTTGAGTTAGTTATTTGAATTATTATCCGAATTGATATTTAGATATGCATTTAAGTTTCAATCTGAGTATGGGATAAAATTAGAATTTGTGTTTGAAGAGATAGTGAAAATAGTTTTTGATTTATCAACAAATCTAATAAAATCTTAATATAAATGATCTTAAAAAATATGCACTATGGATATTAATTTGGTCCTCTCTTCACTAGGAACACAATAGAAAAATAATCATCTCAATTGGATAACAAATGAAAAAGTTATGATTTTTTTCCTCAATTATAAGAGTAGGAATTTTATTTTTTACTATAGCAAAGATGTCTGAGTATCAATAGTTTATGAGAAGTCAAAACTCTAAAAAATTAGATTTTTGATACTCAAAAGATTCAAATTTTGAGGGAAACAAACACGTATCCAAAAGATTCTTAGGGTCCGTTTGGTAAATGGATTCGAATTAGTGATTTAATTTGAGTTAATGTGATATGAATTAGGATTTGAGTTAGTGATTTGAATTATTATTGGCATTGACTTTTGGATTTGCATTTAAATTTTAATTTGAGTATGGAATAAAATTAGAATTTGTGTTTGGAGAGATAGTAAAGATAGTTTTTGATTTATTAATAAATCTAATAAAATCTTAATGTTAATGATCTTAAAAAAATATGCAATATGGGTCTTGATTTATTCCTTCTTTCATTAGAAACACAATGAAAAAAGCATCATCGTAATTGGATATTAAATGAAGAAGTTATGATTTTTTTCTCAAATATAGGAGAAAAAAATTTAGTTTTACTGTAGTAAAGATATCCGAATATCAAAAGTTTAAGGGGATGAGAACTCTGAAAACTTAGATTCTTGATACTCAAATGATTCAGATTTTAGAGGGAACAAACACGTATCCGAAAGATTTTTGATACTCGAATTCAAATTTGAGTCAATTGAGTTCAAATAATGTATGAAACAAACATACTTTTAATACTCGAATCTAAATTTGAGTTCAAAGAATCCAAAGAATTATTGAAACAAATAGGTTCTTAATATGATTTGAATTAGGATTTGAGTTAGTGATTTGAATTATTGTCCGAATTAATGTTTGGATGTGTATTTAAGTTTTAATCTGAGTATGAGATAAAATTACAATTTGTGTTTAGAGAAGTAGTGAAAATAGTTTTTGATTTATCAACAAATCTAATAAAATTTTACTATTAATAACAAAAGTGCAATATAGATCTTAATTTGGTCATCTCTTTACTAGAAATACAATAAAAAAATCATCTCAATTGGATAACAAATGAAGAAGTTATGATTTTTTCTTGAAATATAAGAGAAAATTTTAATATTTATTGTATAAAGATATCTAAATATCAAAAGTTTAAAAGGAGTTAAAACTCTACAAACTAAAATTTTTGAAAATAAAAAGATTCAGATTTTGAAAAAATAAATTCGTATAAAAAATATCTTTAATATTTAAATCTAAATTTAAATAGAAAAAATCTGAAGAGTTTCCACAACAGTTATTCTAACTTACCACCCGTCAGCTCATAGCCTTGGGAAGGAAGCATAGCTCTGCGTCCATGGAGTTGGGTAATTTTTCTACGGTTTCCTACCTTAAACAACAGTTATCCTTGTGTTTTAGCTCTCCACCGACCAAATTTCAGAGACCAAGCCTCTCTCTTCTTCCTCATCATTCAAAGGCTTCGTTTTCAGTGCCTCCGAGACGTGCTCTCAGAGCAACTCTCAAAGAGATTGATATTTCCACCGAAAAGGTTTGTTAGATTTCAGCTTTTAGTTATATTCGTTTGTATACACCACAGAATAATTAATTTTCTTCTTCCTTTTATTGGTCCATATCTTTTGTTAGTGTGTTTCACAGTGTGAAGAAGAAGATGACTGGAGAATTGGAGCAATCGATTTTGACGGCTTTCGCCATTGGACGGTCGCTATTGGGGCAAAGTGAAGGACTTGGCCCCTTATATGAGTGTATATGCGCTTATCTATTATCGAGTTCTAGTGGAGGTACTTTTTTTGTTTTTATGGTTTTTCAATTTCTTATTTGTTTGTTATGTGAGTTATTTTAATTTTGGCTCGAACCTCGGATCTCGTACCATTTGTTACAAACCCATCGAGTACAACTCACCCTTGCAAAACCAGCTTTAAACCCACCTATTATCTTATTATCTTACAATTCTAACTGATTTTTACAAAGTAAATGTAGGAAACACATATTGTTTCTTTGTCCTAGACTATCATAATTTAGCTTTTCTCAGAATTTTAGTTTGATTTAGTTTTCTGATGCTTCTAGTGCTAGGGAATACGTAAGTAAACAACTTTTTATTGGTATGAATGGCGCCGGTGGCATAGTGAGTTTACTTGCTCTCTTTCTTATCCGTAAGAAGTTTAATTATTTGCGTCCGCATTTTTTCCTCTGAAATAATAAGGTTGTGTGTTTGACATGCTTGTATTGATGAGAGCATCAATTGGTTTTCTTTCTGATGCTTCAACTATAGTTCTAGTAGGTTCCGAAAGTGGTGCTAGGTTGGGGTTGAGGACGCCACGGATCCTCTATTTTACCCAAAATAATAATAATAACTAAATTTTGATAGCTTTTTTTAGGTTTGATCAAGCGTTTCTTGTCAAAAAAAAAAAAAAAAAGAAAGAAAGAAAATTAATGAAGTTCACAGTTTTTCCTCCAATTTCTGTGCTTCTTTTGGAATTTAACTTTGGGTGCGCTGTATCTCAGGTCCAATGGTTGCTTAAGCTTTCACAAATTCCTGACATTCATGAGGTTCGGAGCTTTAGCAACGAGGCACGGTCTTATTTGAAAGGAATTGTTGATGGATTTACCGTAGAGGACGCATTGGCAATAAAAATATAGAGAAAATGACAAACCATGACGTAAAAGCAGTGGAATACTTCTTTAAACAGAAATGCAAGTCTCATCCAGAGATTTTCAAGGTTTGGGATCGTTTCATAGATTCTCCAGATGCTGAAATAACTTGCTTCTTTACACTTTCTCGTTTCAGATATTGTTTGAGAATTTTGAGATTTGCTAACTTACAAACTTTCTTATTGAAGGTGCTTGAATTTTTCCATTTCGCTTGCACATCTGAAGATATCAACAATCTCGCTCATGCACTGATGTTAAAGGAAGCTCTGGACAACACCGTAATTCCTGTTATTGATCATGTGATTGAAGCCATATCTAACATGGCTAAGGACAATGCCCATATTCCCATGCTGTCTCGAACCCATGGGCAGGTAAAAGATATTTCTTGCAAGTATTGAAATGATTAGTTACCTTGTACTTGAAGAAAATTCCTTTTATGTTTTGAAAATTCTTTCAGTTTGAATTTGAAGTTTGAACAGTATCTTGAATGGATTTACTTCAACACATTTTAGAACATTATCTTGGTTGCCTCCTAGAATGATTTTTTCTTCTTTTCCATCTGCTATAATTGTAATAATTAGATATTGATACGTTTGTGCCTCCCAGAATGGTACCAATTTTTTTTCCTTGTGTGGCCAGCTTCACCAACGACTTTGGGGAAGAAATTGCAATTTTCGCTGTGAGGGTGAGTAGAGAACGGAGGGATATTTCTGAGGTTGAGATGATGGGAAAGTTTGCTGGTGCAGTTGGTAATTACAATGCCCACCTTGCAGCATATCCTGGTATCAATTGGCCCCACATTACTGAGGAGTTTGTAATTTCACTTGGATTGACTTTCAATCCTTATGTCAGTCAGGTGTGTTGTGTTCACTCTTGTATCTTCTATAGGGTAAAAAGCTTTCATTTTGTGACAAGAAATGCTTAAAACCTTCTTTTTGTTCCGAGTATTTCTCAGAAATTGTTTTATCTGTCATCAGAATTCTCCGATAAGGATAAACGTAGATAATCATTTTGTGGTTTTGGAATGTTAACATTGTACTATTTGATGGAGCTGTATCTGAAAATGGTAGATGGGATATAGAAATATATGTTCTTTTGTACAATGGACACTAAAGTGTGTGGAAAAAAGATAAACAGGAAAGGCATCAATATCATGAGCTTAAAATTCTTTTATGTAGTCTACTATTTAGTTGTTTTGCTACTTTTGCAGATTGAGACTCATGACTATATGGCGAAGCTGTTTGATGTGGTTTATCGAGTCAACACTGTATTGATTGATTTTGATAGAGATATATGGGGCTATATATCATGGGGTTACTTTAAGCAGGTGAGCAGTTTAATGAAAATGAATGTAAATTAAATAGTTTGTCTTTGCCAAAAAGTTTTATTGTTCGTGTTAAAACCTTGAGCAGATAACTAAGGCTGGAGAGATTGGGTCTTCAACTATGCCGCACAAAGTGAACCCCATTGATTTTGAAAATAGTGAAGGTAATCTTGGAATTGCCAATGGAGTTCTATCTCACCTAAGCACTAAGTTGCCTATCTCACGATTTCAGGTAAAACTTCACTTCTCGGTTTTATCTCCCTCCTCTTTAACCTCTTGTCCCTTCAGTAATTTAGTATGATGTTGAGAATCCACCTAATCATTTATGCTACTAAAGTTTTGGTTCACATATTAGCGTCCAAGTGGTTACGTATTTGCTGGTTTGGAGATAGTGGACTAGTGAACGTATAGTTTTGGTTACAATATTTCTCCTGTTCTGCTTTATTGCAGCGTGATTTGACTGATTCAACTGTTCTCAGAAATATGGGTGTGGGACTGGGACACTCTCTTCTAGCCTATAAAAGTACGCTACAAGGGACTGGAAAACTTCAGGTGTGCATTGATTTTATAATCCTCAGCCCTACAACTGCATGGTTCTGTCGATTTCCTAGTAATTTAGACCTTTTTTTAAAACCAAAAAATTAGATTTGGTTTAGATGCTGTATTACTAGACTTTATAATGATGTGTTAACTGAGACTTCATCAGCAACTAAGTGAAGGACACTCGTGTATTTTGATATTATTTCACATGTTCATTTAGTAACTCCGAAGCGATGAGGGTAGAGAAGTTTGTCTGTTTTGAGTATATTCACATAATCTTTTAGTATCATAAATTATTAAGGAAGCTACAACTCTAATAACTTCGTATACCCTACCAATAAATTGTTCTAACCGACGCAATTGAAACCTTGAATGGGTTGGTATTACCTACCGAAATATGTGCTGATCTCTGAATAAAGTGTTTTTTTTTTCTTTGGCAATTTAGGTCAACGAAGCTCGCTTGATGGAGGACTTGGAACACTGTTGGGAGGTGCTTGCAGAACCAATACAAACTGTAAGTACACTTCTCTGTACTTAGGAACCCTTTCTGGGTTACTTGTTTTATGCTTTTTGGCAATATTTGGTTTTTCTGTCGCCGATAGTACATCCTACATTTGCTGATAGATAAAAACTTATACCTTTTCTCATTGTCTCATCATGTTCAAATAGTCTTGTATCTTGACGCACCACATCTCAGTATAAATTCCTCCGAACTCACTTCTTACAAAGGTGGTTTTGGGAACTTCATTTTTTTCTTTTTGACACAAAGCCAGTTGTTCCTAGGATTCGAGCCTGGGATTTTCGCTTAACCCACCCCAGTTTCTACCAACTGGGGCTAGCGCTAGTGCGTTGTTCTGATAACTATACTTGAATATTCTGTAGCTTTTGGTAAATTGGTTCAGCATTGTTTGTTCAACATATAATGCATCTAGTTCGCTTTGTCCTCGTTCATATACAATGCTACATTATACACACAGGTTATGCGAAGATATGGTGTTCCTGAGCCATATGAGAAGCTAAAGGAACTAACCAGAGGAAGAGCAGTTACAAAAGAAAGTATAAGAGAATTCATCCAAGGTTTGGAACTAGCTAAAGAAGCAAAGACGGAGCTATTAAAGTTAAACACCACATAGCTATGTTGGAGCGGCTGTCGAGTTGGCAAAGACGTCTGAGGAAGCGGTGAAATTTGTGAGTAAAGATGCTAAGGAATCATTTTGATATTTGGTTTACCCGTTTGAATTGGTTTTGCTATATTCTGGGACTGAGTTAACTTATGCTGAGGCTGAGCAAAGCCCCAATTTGCTCTGCTCAAGTTTTTGCTGTATTTGTACTGTGTCTGCATTGGGCAATGTCCAAGATGGAAAACAAAAAGCTTGTTTTTTTTTTTCTTTTTTTTTTTTTTGCTACAGCAGAAAAGCAAGTGAAGGTACATGAAACTATTAATGCAGAAAGCCGTCTTATCAGTTGAACTGGATTGTCAATGATCGTCAAATTAAGGTCTTCCTTGTCAAAGTGAAAGAAATGAAGCTTCAAATTACAAACGTCGTAGTTGATTAAACTCTAACAACCTTAAAGAAATGAAAATTAAATATAAACTCATAAACATAAAAGTTAAAAAAATGGAAATTGATGAACATAGAAGTTTCATTTAGAATGAGGCCTTATGGGGTTTTTGGTATAGGTTGATAGGAATTACCATTCTTCGTTTTTCAAGAAACACAATTTGATGGGATTCACCTTGTTCTATTTGGGGGCATTTGAATCCCATCCATCATCAATATATTTAAAATCCCAGGCCGTCGAATCTCACCTTCCCTTCTTTGATAATAATAATTAATAAGAGATATTTTAGGTAAATTTTAAAATTATACTTTAGGTTTTGATCTTATTAAATGTATACTTCTAAACTAAATTTCATACACAAATCTATATTTTACCACACTTAATAGTTGATTTTGACCTTTAAAATGGCTTAATTATCCTAAAATAAGAGAAACAAATAAAATTTTTAAAAAATAAGGGGAAAAAATACAAAAAAACTTATTTTTAGTATATTCTCTACATTTTGAAGTCAAAACCTTAGCATAAAGTTTTTTAAGTTCTTAAAGTTCTTTTATTTTACAATTTATGGGTATTTTTAGTAATTTTTATGTCAAAATTAAAGATTAACTAAGAAAAAGTATAAATATGTGTATTAGACCTAATTTAAAGGTATACATTAGATAAGATCAAAAACCAAATGTACAGATCTTAAATAGACCCAAAATATAGGGTATAAAAATAAATAACCCTAATAATAATAATAATAATAATAATAATAATAATAATAATGTTAAATATTAGTAAAGTTGTAATATAATATGATAATATCAATATCAACATTAAGAACAATAATAAAATAACAATAATAATTAATGGCAATTCTTATAGCTGTGGTTCTATTTGTGCCCCTTTTAACTTTTTACATTCCCTTCTAGATGCACCCCTCTATAATTTTGAAATAATCAAATTTACTTATTGCGTCTCCTATAGTTACAAAACTACCCTTAAGATTATTACTTCTTTTCACCTTATTTTTCTTTTCACACCCACCATTTTATTTTTTTTTTATTATTTTAACATTCTTATTTCTCTACTTTTTTTTTTTCAAGCTTTAGGTATGAAGCATTTTCATGCATAGAGGAATTTTTTAAATTAAAAATTATACAAATTAATTATAGTTTCTTAAAAAATATTATATCTACTAATTATATTTACTAAAAAATATTTAATTTATTATTAAACTGGCTGAGGATACTAGATTATTTCAACAATCGTGCAACCTTGTTACTTTCAGCGTAGCTTATTTTCATATGTTCTCCTATTTCTTCCAGCAATTAACAAAAAAAAGAAAAAGATAAAAAAATAGTTATGGTGAATAATAAGAAAATTTAACTTACCTCCATATGATTTTTTTAGAATAACCATTGAAGGGTGAAAATTAAGATTTTTTTTTTTAACAAAAGGATTTATGCATTAGGAGCTTGCTTATTTAGGAAGATGACATATAGGTGTGTGTGGAAAGAAAAAAAGATGCATCATTAGTTTTTATTTATTAAAAAATAATTTATTTAAGTAATTAGGTCAATTATAGTTGTCCTTTGTTGTAATTTTATGGAAGGGTTTTTTGTAATATAAAAATTTATCTTCAAGAGGGTTATAAATAATCAAGTGGGGGTATGAATAGATCCCCTAATTATTATTATTATTATTATTATTATTATTATTATTATTATTATTACTATTGTTGTTGTTGTTGCGAGTATTAGTATTACTAATATTAATGATAATATTAAATAGTAATAAATATAAAAAAATAATATCAATATTAATAACAATAATAATTTATAATAATTATTATTAATATTAGAGAAAATTATATGTTATGCTATATCTTTGAAGGTTGTGTTTATTCAAGCCAAATTTAGAAAAATATTATGCCACAATATCATTCATATTTCAAGTTAAGTTGTATCACAAATAAACATGTTTGGCATTTATAAAAAGTAAATATTAAAAAATGATATTCATGAAAATTCCCCTTAATATTAATGTTAATGCTATAATATCAAACAGCTATAGTAACATAACTAATACTAATATTAATGATAATATTAAATAGAAATAAAAATATAAAATATTAATAAAAATATCAATATTAATAACAATAATAATTTATAATAATAATTATTAATTAATATTAATGTTAATACTATAATATCAAATAGCTATAGTAACATCAATATATTAATTTTCAATGATAATATTAAATACAACAACAACAACAATATTAATATTTATAACAATAACAATAATAGCGAAAAAGTAAATGATAATAATAATAATAAGAACAACAACAACGATACACTGATAACTATTGTTAATACATATATACATAGAAATTGTTTGAAATTACGCATTTTCAAATCTTTGAGTTTGCAATTTACCGGTGCAGCCTGCAAAGTCAATGGGTTCACTTGTTCCACACTTCTTTTATTCCATTAATTTTAATATTAGTCAAATTCCTCCATTCAATTGTTTAATGGTAAAACTAATTTTTTTCCCTCTGTGTCGAATGCACTTTAAATAACCTCTCTTTCTTTTATTTGTACCAAAGTTAAGTGGGTGTTTAGAAGGGTAGAGGGAACCAGTGGTAAGAACCACTTTTACTGTAGCATGTGAGAGTTTTACATTGTAGTAATTTTTTTTATTGTTATTGTAGCATGTGAGAGCTTTTTATTGTTTATAATTGAGTTTGTGGTGAGAACTGAGTAGTAAAAATTATTGCCAAATACAGTTTTAATTTGGGATTTGGGAATTCTCATATGTTCGTTCTTGTTTTTCAAGATCTTAAGGGGTGGGCAACAAATGTCAATTATTTGCAAAACAGTGGCTTTCTTTTACTTCATTTATGCAACTGGTTGTGAAACAGTAAGAATGCTACGTGGCAAAAGGAGAGATAGGCGTCTGAAGCAGAGGCTGCAGTAGCAACTGAATTTAGCACGACTCTATTTTAAATACTACTGCAAACTTTTGAAGATTCTGTATTAAAAAAAAAAAAACAAACTCTATTAGGTTATGCAATTTTATATCGTCTTAACTTCATGCTTTGCTAGATTCAATTAGGGATATTTATGAAATTCGTCAAGTTCAATCCAATCCGTTAGATTAGATTGGATTATTAAAAATACGGAGTAGTTTTAGATTGAAATTTTTTCAATCCAACACGTACGAATTGGATTACAGATTAAGTATTTCTCAATCTATGTAATCCAGGAATATGAACTATATATATTGCATAAATTATATTTATACATATACATATATATAGGTTGTTTGGCTAACTCAGTTTCAACTCATCAGTTTCAATTCAAACAGTATAAAGCTATCACATGTAAAAAGTACTTTCAGTTGTAACTCTCAGTTCCAGCTTTTTTTCTGAATACCCTAATATAGATATGTGTGTGCGTGTGTGGATATTCTAAATAGTTACATCTACAATAGTTACATATCTAAAAAGGGTATGTTTTAACAATTGATGATATGGCGTGATAAGAATTCAACCTCATTAATTATTATAAATTTTTTTAGTCAATTGTACACTTCGTTACAACCATTAGATTATAGAAACGTAACCATTGAAACCACACTCACACACACAAAAAAAAAAAATACAAAATGTTAATAAATAGGGTTATCAACACTATTAGCCCCTGAACTTTGGGGTCTTTCTCACTTTAACTCATGAAATGTTAAAATCACTATTTTGCCCATAAACTTTTAAAACTCCTCACTTAACCATTTTCATTTAATTTTCTATTCAAATAAACGAAATTAAGCACACGTGATTCGCAAAAGAGTCACTTGTGAGGGCAAAAATGAGATTTTATCATTGTCAAGTTTTGTTCATGTGACCTATATATGAATCACTTGAGCTTAGTTCCGTTCATTTGAATGAAAAATCAAAAAGAAGGGATTAAGTAAGGAGTTTTGAAAATTAAGGAGACAAAGTGATGTTTTTTAAAGTTCAGAGGTAAAATAAGAGATACCCCAAATTTCAGGGACCCTTATTGTTAATAGTCCTAATAAATGTATAAACCTATACTTGTATGGTAGTGTGTTGAAAGTTTAAATGCTTAAAAAAGTTAACTCAATTACAAATACCAATAATATTTATGTTTAAAGTTTATTTAAATTTGTTAGTTGTAATGTTTTGTAATGCTACAATTTATTTTATTGTCAAAGACTTGTATTCTATTTGGGTTGTAATATATTAAATTTTATTAGATTAGATTATATTGTACTATGTTAATTTTAGTTGTTAGTTTTTTAATAAATTTAAAGGCTTAATTGGTGAATTCGCAAAATCTAGTATGCAAAATCTGTGGTTTTCAAATTGGATTGGATTAAGATGTTCACAGATTGGTTACAGATTGAGATTTTTTTAATCTGATGCATACGGATTGAATTACATATTAACCCATAATCCATATAATCTGATCCGTAAACACTCTAGATTTAATAATATTATGATACAATTTGATACGATGTTAAAGAACATAAAATAGTAAAGCAGAATCCCTAATATAGAAGTACCCAAAGAAAGGAAAAAAAAAGGGAACAGAAAAAGATAGATAATGGACGGATGAGTAAATTGCATTGTTACGCTTAAACTATTCCTTTTTGTATAATGCATACTGAATATTTAATTTTGACAAAATGCATCCCAAACTTTAAAATTATTGACAATTGAAGTTCGATAGCTATTTTTTTGTTTTTGTTTATTACTCTTTTTCATCTATCGAGCTTTAAATTTTCCTTAAATTAACGAGCTCTATACTCTTAAAAAAACTTATGTGCAAATCTTATGACTCAAGCCGTTTATACCTTTTAATACTTTTTTAGCTATCAGCCTTGAATTGTCAACAATTTCAAAATTCAAGATATATTTTGTCAAAATTAATAGTTCAAAATATATTATGTAAAAAATAATTAGTTTAGAGTACAACAATACAATTTACAACGGACAGCTCTAAGTCAAAACATTATTGCAGTCTTATTCCAATAATATCTTCTTAATTTTAGCTGGTGAAAAGTAATACCAAAATGAAATTTGAAGTTTAAATTGATAAGGCACAAGATGCGTATAATTGAATCAAACATCTCACAAAATTTATATCATGTATCACTAATATTATTCTATTACAAAACACCTATGATCTCGGATACTACCTTAAAGATCGGAAAAATGTATTCAACATTGGTGTGTATATATTATATTTTTATCTCGTATGTGTGCGTGTGTGTGTGTGTGTGTGTATATATATATATATATATCATTATCTACATACATGCATGTATGCAGGAGGTGAGAAGCATCTATATTATATTTGTTACACAACCCATATAAGGGGTAAGATTTGTTTTTTATTTTTTATTTAATTATTGGTGGCGGATCAAAGAGAGACAGCCAGCAGGGAAGAATATGAAGTAGACTTTCATGCATGTGACTGGAACTGCTGCATGGGAGATAAAACCGCTGATGTGTCTTTGATTTCACATAATAACTATTACTTAAAACAAAAACACAAAAAAAAAAAAAAAAAAAAAAAACAAGGATTTGTTTCCCAATGAGCCTCTTTGTCTTATAAGGAACAACTTTTGAACTAAAACAACTCATCCAAATCTTGAAACACTTTTTTTTTTCCCCCTACATCTGACCATGATTACTATTGAACAACTAGTTTTTGTGTATTAAAAAAAAAAAAAACACAAATATTTTTATAAATAAATAGAGAAAATAAGAACAAAATTATAACAACCAACCTCGAAATGCGACAACGATATGGCTGTCGGGGTATGCTTATAAGGATTAGGTAAATAATGTTGAAAAAAATATGGAATCTGACCCTTTTGAGAGACTATGAGACAGGCTGGGAAGTGGGAAGGTCTGCCCCTTTGATTGTCCTTTACATGCCAAGAAAAACTTTTAAAGCTCATTAAATTAAAACCAATTCCTTGCTGGGTATTGAAGAGGAAATATCATAGTCAGAACTAAATGCACAAATGTGTTGTTGTCTCCCAAAGTAATTTTCCTTTTGTCACCAATTATGAGAGAGAATAAAAATAACACTAATGACAATTAAGCATGTTGTAATGGCTCACTCCTAATTGCTCATGATCATGGGGTCCATGCAAATTTGACTTGATATCTTAAAAAATGGACAAAAAATTTTACGCGATCGGAAGACCCATAACCGCCCATTGGCGGAGGGAGGTGCATCTTAACGGAGGTACGTGTCTGTTGAGATTTTGAAGTTGTTTTGTTATAAGCATTAAAAAAAATGATTGTACGTTTGCATAATTTAAAAAATTATCGTTGTACTCCACTCAATAACTTAATAAGAAAGTACTAATACCCAATTTATAGAGCAAAATTATAACCATATATGCTCTTACTTATCACTTTTTTGTTTTGTGTTTTGTTCCCACTGAAAAGTAGTTTTTCTATAAACACCAATTACAAGAGAAAAATAATACTAATCGTAATTGATAAGTGTCGCAATAGTTCAGTCCTTATTGCTCGTAATCATGGGATCCGCACGAATTTCACTTGATGTCGCGGCCTGCAACAATAATCGACGAAAAATATTCCACGGTCGCAAAGACTCGTGGCTGTCCAAAGCTGCACTCCAATTCCAAGTCACATATGACAACCCTACTTTACACCACTAAGTCCCCTAATGAAGCCACAAAATACGAACCGCCCAACCATGTGCCAGTGCGTCCCCGTCGTCACACTACAGGGTTGCCGCGGTGTCGGGCCAGCTTTGGAGTCTGCTACCGACTTAGGATATTGACCTAAAGCTAATTCCGTTTCCCCTAGTCCAACTTGTCTTATTTTCCTGTCATCTTAGTTGTCCCTTCTAATTAAATTTTGACATATCATTTAAACTAGACAATTTAAACACATAAAGAGGACTTAAATATTAAAAGTAATTAAAAAATTCACTTGTGTTAAAATTTCATTGATAGACAGCCAAAAGAGACAAGGAAAATAGAATAACAAATCTTGATTCATTTCCCTTTCTCTCCTTTCAGTTGGAGTTGACAGTAATTGTTTAAGGGACCCCTTTGTGTTCTTTGCATTAAAAAAAAAAAAGAGGAGGGAAAGCTTAGTGTGTGGATTATTTGCAAAGGGTGCACGATCCTTGGGCCACGTCTTCTAGTTGGATCCATAACAGGTTTGTGAAGCCCGTGACAATTATAAAAGAAGCCTAAAATTGAGACAAGAAATTTTGAGGTCATGTCTCTTTTTTTTTTTTTTTTCCAACATTTTTAACATATGGGTTGCAAGTGGGGCAGCTTGTCAGCGCCATGGAGATGATAAATATTTGATTAAACAGTTTTTGTTTGGTTATAGTTCATAACATATTGATAGGGAATCACCTATACCCAAAAAGAAATAATAATAATAATAATAATCATGATGATGATGATGATAATGATTCCTTTTTATTTGGTAAACGATACGACCTGAGATGTTGTGGTGGTCTCTATCCTTATTTTTGAAAAGGAAAATAAATCCACCATGCCATGGGCCCATTTTGGGGAACTACTGAAAGCTCCTTATAGAATGTTTTTGGTTGGAGTTTGGGTATCTAGTTAAGAACAATTTCCTAGTGACGAATATTCTCATGGGGGCATTGAGATTTGAGATTGACTAATAATTATAAAACCCCTTTCGGTGATGTGCAATATTTTCTCTTTTGAGATAACTAATAAGTTGTGTCACTTTATGTGATGTGGGGTTAAGCCGACAAGCGTGATGTAGTAATTCAATAGGGCTAGATTGAGTTGGTCAAATTATGGGAAAATGATAGATAAAGCAGCCTTGTATAATTACATAACTACAAAGGCCAAAGTTAAGCTTAATTGACCATTGACGATTGGCCTTGAGTTTGGTCATCCACGTTTCTTAAAAAAAACAAACGAAAAAAAGGGTGTGCGTGTGTGTGTGGGGGAGCGTGTTTGTTACTTTTCCTATTAACTATAAGGTACACCACTATAGTGTTCAAAGTGCTAATCATTTTGAGAAACTTTGTGGTATTGGATTGTAAAGATATGGTATAATAACTGCAAAAGAAAACATGGTTACAACTCAACTTTTACCCAAAAAAAAAAACCTTTAAAGAAAACATGTGCTTGGGAAGAAAATCATAAAACAATGCTTGTATTTTTTTTGAACGGGTGATTGTATTCCCACTCAAGAAAATACAGACACCGATGCTAATGAAAGTGATCAAATTACTCATGAATACCAAATCTCAATCCTAAATTGGCTCCACCAATAAATTCAAGTGGAACGTTTAAGGGGATTAAACTTCCACCAATAAGGTGTACTAACAGTAAAGCATCTTGACTCATTCAACAACTCTGCTACGATTGATGGAGAACTCCGATTTATTGAGACTATAAGACCTGTATTATGACAGTCAACTACAGAAGCACCATAGAGGACAAACTTAAAGGGGTTGGACTTAAGACAAAACCAGAGACCGGAAAGACTACTCATGTTATTACAAACTATGAAAACAACCACAAAACTAGAAACAAAAACTGAAGGCAAAGCTGCCTTTGAATTACAATACAAAACTAGAGTATAAGCATAGCAAAAGCCATTGGAGTCGATCCAACCACCATGACGGGAGAGCTCGGAGACTGCTTTAACAAACAGAACCAGAGATACGGGAGAAGAGGTGAGCTTTTGTCAGCGCATGACATTCATGTGCTGTTGTCGTCTGACGCCGAGCCAGCCAGAGAGGCCAACGGAGGAACATCACACCAAGGAAAGCAAGGCCCCCAAGCCGTTGGAGTACCTAGAAACCTCTCCCTCGACAAGCTCCGTCGAGCATCCCCTCCTTGGAACTTTGACCCTCGATGGCCCCAAGATCTTCGACAACCTAGAGATCGGAGCGCTTGACCGTCTCCACATAAAAATGCATCTATTGAATATGAGGACATAATTTTAAATTGTCAGATCATATTTTACTGTTGTGCATGCTCGACACTTTAATTAGCTTGGTCAAATTAAGTAAATCATTCTAGAACCAAGTGCATCACATGTGTGACAAGGCTATGGCGATCTCATACGCATAAAGAGTAGAGTTTATATGGAAATTGAAAGAAGGATACAAATGTTATTTAGAATTTAAAAGATCAAGACCATCATATTATGAAGATTGGGAAATTACAAATTTGAGTTGGGAAACAAGAAATGCTTTTGATTTTATTTTATTTTATTTATCTCATAATAAATTGTATAGAATATAAATAGGAAATTAAAAATTCAAAAGTTCAATGGTCATACCGAGCATATAGCGATCTTTGAACTCTCTCAATGGTGAAAAATTTAACCTACTCCCATATATAGTAGATGTAGTTCTCGAATGGAGGATGAAACATTCTAAATCGCTTTCATTTAATTTTCTATATTTATTTTGTTGTTCTACATGAGTGACTAATCTACCGTGAGGTTTATTTTTTAATGGTTCGAGTAGCAAATTTTTATTTTCAATAATTATAATAATCATATCCCGTTTAAGAAAAGTATAAGAACTTTAATAAATAAATAAAAATCTAATTGGCCAGGATTGTACTTCACCTACCAAAGAAATTTCCAAATTGTTTCTACTATTTGCCAGCTATTGGACTTTATTTAGAAAGAAAATCATGTGCGTAAATAAGAGTGAGTAGAAAATCATACAACTTTTAGCTTTTCCTTCGTCTTTATATTTTTCCCCTTGTATTAATGGGAAGTGAAGTCAGCACACAAAATCATAGAGAATATGTACTTGAATATTTTTGAAAATAAAGCACAATAAAGGATTTTACATGGTTATCCAAAAAGGAATAAAACAAACTACATGCGCATAATGATTAATGAGCAAAAAGAAGCCTAGAAACTTTGCTAATTGACAAGTACAATTAATGGCAAAAATTCTAGGGCAAACCTAAGGAGGTGCAAGCAAAGAGACTGAAGAAAAATGATTTAAGTGGAGCCCTACTCATAATGATTGGTCAAGCCTTCATGTGGGAAACTCATCAAATGCAATATGTTCCACCATAGCTGGATTATTGTAAGGTGACGTTTGGTTTGATGGAATGAAAAAAGAATAAAAATAGGAATAAGAATAAGAATACGCATACAATGGAATGACAATAAAAGTAGGATAAATGATATATTCACATTTTTTTGTTTAAACAATAGAATTAATATTAGAACTATAATTATTATGTTTGATTAGTCATTAAAATAGAATAGAATAATTATTGCTTTGATATAAATATCCCTTTCATTTGATCATTATTGGAGTAGTAATTAAAATAATTTTAGAATATTAGGAGGGATTATTAGGGATAGAGAAATGTAATCAATATCAGTTGTGGAATGAAATGACTATTCAATTAGTTTACTTTTAGAATTATTATTCAATTATTTTGGTGGAATAACAATTTTTATGGGAATTTCTATTCCTGTGATTGTGTCTAACCAAACATAGGATGACTAAGTAAATCCAAGTGCAAGACTATTACTTTAGCAATGTTGCTTTCCATTTTCAAATTTACTATTGTATCAATGTCTATGAAGTTGTCATATATATATATATATATATATATATATATATATATATATAACACTCAGTGTCCTCTCGCATATAGTTTGGTGATCATCACAAATGGAAGAGTAATTAGAGAACATAGAATCAATTAGATTAAAAAAAAATATATCAAAAGTATTTGGATGGATGCTTAGCTAATCATTTTTTTACAACGATCTGAAGATATATTGCTTTCTCAAAATTACTGCATACGTCACATTTTTTTTCTGTAATTTATTTTCTTGATTCAATTTTAGTTCAATTTTAGTTAAAATTACTGTAGCATATAAGGTTTTTATATTTAATTTACTTTTTCTTGATACTGTAATATATGAGAGGTTTACACTATAATAACTATAAGTTTTAGTTCAAAACGAGAATGTCAAACACACTACAAATCCAAAAAAAGTTGAGAAAAATTGATGTAATATTTCATACTCTAATTAATACAGCAAAAGACCCTCTTTCTGCAATAAAAGTTACAATGGTAAGAAATTATTAGATCAAGATCTGAGGAATAAATTTATGACTATACATTATTTTGATAACCAAGAATTTCAATCCATTTGCTTCCCAGGACTTGACACATTTGAAAAATGTAACCATGACATGCACTGAAAAAAGTACTTAGTAATTAACTTATTACCAGCTTAACTCTTCTTTCTCTCTCTTTTTTTAAGAGTAAATACATTTATTTCAAATCAAGGAGATACAAACACAATTCAAACACTAATACTGACATTAATAATAATAATAATAGTATATTATTATTATTATTATTATTATTATTATTATTATTATTATTATTAAATAATACTAATGAGTTTCTAAATTATTTTTAAATTATTTTTAATGATAATAATTGCAATTATGTTTTTAAAAATATAAATATTATTTTATTAATATATAAAATAATAATAGATTTTTTTTTTTTTGAAAAATAATACAACTGTTTATTCTTTTCAACTATAGAATATTACCATGCACAACCAAGCATAATTATATATTATTCTTAAAAATCTAATAGAAGAATTTAGTGTATAACTATGAGACATTTTTATCTGGATTATTTGACTCTTTTGCTTTTTTGTTGGTATTCTAAAATTTGGAACATCAACAATATTGATGATGTATTTTATTCAAATATATATTTATATATATATTTGCTAGGAATTATATTCAAAGAAGTTGGTACGGCCATTGCGATTGCTCTTACAAAAATGGAAAAGTCCATCATGATTCGTGGAAGGATTTCAAAAAGAACTTTTATTATGGTTCTAACTCAAAGCATTTGAAGAAAGACTTAAAAACAAACTAAAAGTACATGCAAAATACAACTAAAAAAAACAATAAATAAGTAAATAAATCATTGGGGCATACTGATGATTAATAATGGACCCAGTAAACTCCAAGCCATATTTATTTTTCTTAACAATGTAAAGAATTAAAATAGATCTGTTGCTTCGCAGCCTGTGGTCCAATTTTCTATTTTTATCTGCGTCTCTCCCTCCAAGCTGCCACTGTCTGTCCAAACTTGTTATAATGAATTTGTATTTGCGGTAATTTTAATAAAGAAAGAAAAAATTCAAACTTTTTCCAGGGAAAAAAAAAAGAAATAGAGTTTTTTGGGGGAAAAATACAAATTTTCTTCCCTTTTTTTCCCTCTATAAAAAGAAATTAAACCAAAGAAATATATACGTTTTCCATAAAACTATTTGTGTTATTCTTCCAGTCTCCCACATAAAACAAAAAAAAAAAAAAAGACATTTACATGATATTCTATTTCTACCCATGTGTTTGAGAGAAGTATTCAAACTAACAATTTGAATTATTTTTGTTCAAAACACTTTGGTATGTAAAAGCTTTACACTACAGTTACTTTTTATTTTGTGTTGTAATTACTAAAAGGTTGATATTGTGGATAGTTTTACTAAAGAGTGTTCAAACTAATATACTAAACAGACAATGCATGCTTTGAACTATGAACTAAAGATCCAGAACATGATCTCTCTTTCTCTCTCTCTTTTTCCTTTTTTGTGGTCATATGAAAACAAAAAAAAGGGCCCAGATTAGACTCCACTTTAGTATGTGCGTTTCCACATTTGATTACTCTTTTTCCGCCTTTGATTTATTTTGACATCATTTGGTTTTGGGAAAACCCAAATTAGGCTCCATTTGAGAAAACTAAGATGGAATATTGATTTTCAGCTTTTTACTTTCTATATAAAAAAAAAATCTCCGTGCATAGCTAAGAGTCCATGATATTTTCAAATATAGTGCTAAATTAATATGTCAATCTAAATAGAAAAATTACTCTCAAATGTAATATTAATTTGATTTTTTTTGGCTCCAAGATATTATTTGGTACATTGAATTTGATAAATTTGATATATGCTATATTTAGTTTCAAATTTCACGTATGTTTAAGGTTTTACATTTTTAAATCAATTCAAAATTTACTTTTATGAATTTCAAAAGAAAATTAAACAATATATTAAATATGTCTTTTTTTTTTTCTTGTGTTATAAATAGCATTAATATTGGCATGCGTGTTGTAGATGAATTAAATAAAGTAAACTCATGTAAAATTGAGTTTACATTGTAATTTGCTAGAAAAATTGACATAAAAAAGGATTCAAGTCCCTTTTTTCTTTGAGAAAAAAAAAAAGATGTAAGTCCATTCTACGCATTATTGAATTAGTTCTTCCCCCTAGGAAAAGGATACCTAAGTCTATAGTAGGGAATGATTACTTCAAGATTTAGCTTTAATCCTCCAAGATTAGCCATATGGCATTCCACTTTGACCAAAACATGGAATTGTGAAACCATCAACCAAATAAGCAGTATTATTACCATTGGCATAAAACTAAAAAAAATAATTATTATGTCAATCAGTTGCAGTAGTATCCGTACTTGCATTTCAAGATCTGTTGTGCATTGATTATCTCTTAAATTAAATTTTGACATATATATAATTTTTTTAATTACTTTTAATATTTAAATTTTATTTATATGTTTAAGTTGTTGAGTTTAAACAGCGAGTCAAAATCTAATTAGAAGAGACAAGCAAAGAGAAAAAATAAATAAATAAATAGGACAACAGATGTGTATGGTAAAACCTCCAGTATAAACTCCATGTTTGCATCAATGAAACACTAAAAAATTTATTTTTTTTTTGACAAATGGGTAATTTTTCAAGAAAGAAAAGAATAATTGTTCTCCCATTTGTAATAAGAACATTATGATTCTAGTCCACTCAATTAAAAATTTATAATTATGCCGACATTGAATAATAACAAAAAATAAATAAATAAATATGACTTTACTTATATCTCTTTTATGTTTCAAATTATGCTAATTAAGAACTAATAAGTCCTACTTATATTTGATATGGTATCTCAGTAATATTATTCCTTTCATTAGCAGCATTTTAGCGGTAAGCATCACTAATTTTTAAGTAGGAAGATCCAATTTTTGGTTGAGAGAATGTTGCTAGCTATAAAATTTTAATTACTCTAAAAAGCACATACATTTATATGGAAAATATTTCATGATATTTCTGGGCGTTAGATTAAATTAAGATAAAAAAGTGTAAAGACTTAATAAATTATGATACAAAGTCATGGTAAAAGACAAAGCCTTATCGATAGGTATTTTTCATACCTTATCATAAAATTCTCATTATTGATATTATACTGGGCATAAAATCACCCTTTATATATTCCTTAAGCAGAGAAATCTAAAATATCTCTTGCATTTAGTTGCTGTACCACATTTGTTTCTCTTATTGTCCTCTTCTGCAAATGTCTATAATATCTCTTGTGTTTTTTAAAACAGTTTAAACTATCCACTTGGCCACTTAAATTTTTAAAATATTTCAATTTCCCTTGTTAGTCTTTAGTGAATAGTATTTTTAGAAAACATTTGTATTAAATATTATTTAAAACATAAAAATAGTTTTTTTTTTTCAAAACTTGAGAAATTCTAACATTTTTTTATTAAGGAAAACGCAACTCCCCAGTTCCCTCCGCCCCTTATCCTGCATGTTGGGATTTGTGCTTATAAATCTTATTTATATAAATTTTAATGATAATAAGAAATAAAATATTGAGTTTTATTAATGGCATACATAATAATCATTCTCCAATATCTACAGTGATTGACATTGTAAGGTTCTTTTGAGTCCTTTAGTTATGGATATGAAGTTCTCATATTTTGTTCACAATTGATTTATAAAATTTGGACGCTTTTTTTTTTGATAAGATTGTTATATTATCCGTGGAATAATCTTATCTAAATTATAGTAACGTGAATCGCTTAATAAATACATCGGTGCATTTAGAATAATTTGAACTTGAGCCACCAAAGAATCGTAATCCTTAGTTTACTTTGTGATAAAAATTAAATTCCATTACTATTGAGTGTTTTATAGATTTACTTTAATTTTAGGTGACTAATAAACTCGCATTCATGTGTTGTGTTTTTTAAATCAATAGATGATGTCGATTATAAGACACATGATATTATGGATAAATAAGAGCATTATTTGGTAGACAAAGAATCCACTAAATCGTTAAGAATAATAATATTTTATAGACGTAAAATTTAGTGTATCTTTAAGAAGAGCAATAGCGTTTGGTGGACATGAAATCCACTGCCTGTTAGCAATATAAATTAGTGAGGGCTATTTTGCTATTATAAATCATTTAAGCAACCAAGGAGATATTTTTAGGAAGAATTATTCGGTAGACAGATTGTATCATGTTATTTTACTATATATTCGGCCAGTGTCAATTTGGACTATTAATGGGGTGTTTAAAAGGTGATGGGAATCAGTGGTGAGAACCACTTTTACTGTAGCATGTAAGAGCTTTACACTGTAGCAATTTTTTTATTATTACTGTAGCATGTAAGAGCTTTATACTGTTCATAACTGATTTTGTGGTGGGAACCGCAGTTCCCACTACTTTGCCAAACACCCAGTAATCTTTGTTAGCTTTTTGCAATTAGATTTTTCTTTGTCAATGTGTATGGCATTAATTATAGATTTAGATCTACCATAATTATTCTACTTAAATCTTTTTTATTAATTGTTTTATTTTTAATAGTTTTTTTTTTAATTTTGAAATATTATTTTATTATACGATTTTCTTATTTGACTCTTGCTTTTCCCTGAGGCACACGGTTTTCTATTCTATCACAAAGACCGCCATGTCTAATTGCTTCACGAGAAGAAGTGGGATGAGTCTTACATACCGTTGAAATGAAAGACGACGGAGGCAAAATTTCAACACCTATTAACGTGAAAATTGAAGAATCCGGGCCTAATTTTCTAATGTGGACTCGTAGTGTATATATCTTTCTTTTTCACATGTTATACGTTTTGTATATTCTGTTCTTTTTCCCTTCTTTTTTTTTTATTTATATGACGTTTGGTTACTGTAGTATAATCCTAATCTATTATGCTTAAAAAAGATTTGAAGTTTACATGTGCTTCTTTGCAGATTTTATAGAAAACCGTATGCCTCACGGAACAGCAAAAGTCAAATGAAAAAAAAAAAAGAGTAAATTACTCCGTTAATCCCAATTTATTTAAAAGAGGACTAGATAGTCCCTTTTTTTTTAATTGAAGCAACCTCGAACTCAAAAAAAAAAAAGGTGCAAAAGGATTAATTTAATTGACCTCCACTTGTTTTTTCTCATTTGACAACCACGTGTCGCGCACATGACTAAATATCAATGGTATTTTAATACAATAACAATTTTATTGCATTTTAAATAAATAAAACCAAAATAAAACTAAAAATTATAAAACAAAACAAAAACACAGACCCATTCAAAGAGTTTGCAACCGATGTCCGCTCGGGAGTCTCTCTCTCCCTTCAACATCTCTCGTCCTATTCTTCTTCCCTGGCAATCATGTCCTTTCGCTATCTCTCTGCCACCACCATCTCTCTTTTTCTTCTTCTTCTTCTTCTCCTCCTCTTCCTCCTCCTATTCCTCAAAGACCATTGGACCACTGCAGAAATTTATGATAGATTTGATTCTACAATCAATGCAATACATATTAGTAAAGAGAAACCTAATTGTAAGAGCGTTGTTATAAGCTACCGGTGGTGCTAAGTATCATCTATTAATAAAAGGAGGGACCCGTAGTGTAGGACCCATAGGTGGAGCCCACATTCTATTAATAATCGTACTTAACACCGGTGTTGTCTTAAGCATTTTTCTAATTGTAAAAAACTGACAAAAATTAATTGTCTAAATGTCAAATTTTCATACCATATAAATAAAATGATGTGGTATATCAAATCTATTGAACAATTCTTCTACTTTTAGACCCTTTTTGAAAACATAATAAATGTTTACACATTTGAAGAATACGAGGGACATCCGTGGTACTTCGACTAAATATATGGGTATTATTTGTATTTTCCCTATGATTGCAAAATTTTTTCTTATTTTCACTACAAAGAGTTTCTAATTAATAGTAGCTATATGAGGAGGCTACTTCCAAATCCCAAGCCACATTAATTTGCACAGAGAGGCGCCACTCTATTATAATTTCAATAGGTCAGTCTACTCGATGAATTTATCATCCCGTTTAAGACCAGAAATGTTCTACTTCTTCTTGCCTTTTAACCTGACTAATATTCATGAACTGCCTCTCTGTTTCCAGCTTGAAACAATGAAACCCTTTCTCTCTCTCTCTCTCTCTCTCTATCTACATATATCTCTCTCTCTTTCTGTCTATATATACATATATGTGTGTGTATATATATGTACGACTCTCACTTTGTGAGTGGTCAATTCTGCATCCAGATATATTTTGTATTGATACCACTACCACTACTAGCTAATAAAGGTACTTCTTATTTTGTACTGCTTTTGTAGTGGTCTTGATTAGTCATTGTAGGGAACGCATTTCAAAAGTGACCACAGTCAAAGATGGATCTGACTAGCCTTTATTACAAAACCGAGTACGCCAATCCAACAACTATGCCTTGCCCTTCCTATTAGGCCCCTCCAAGAGCAATTAATTGAAAAAACTGACAAACAACACAAAACAAAACAAAACAGAACAAAACAGAAGAGGACAACTGTGAATCAGGTTGATTATTCAAGTTTGTTATTTTGTGGGACCTAGTGAGATCCACGTGAAATTCATGTATATGCAACTCTGATCTAATTTTATAATTCCACGGCCATTGGCAATTTATTAGTAGAATCCTCAAAAATGTTTTTGGTTGTGTGTCACATTGTTTTATCTCATTGGTATTATAATATCAACCTCCAAGATTAAGATCACAAAGTCAACTCAAATAATCTACCGTGAAGTATGAAAAAAAAAAATTCTCATTAATGGACAACACAGTACAAACCATGTATTTGGAGCACCGTTTTTTAACTAATTGGTTAAATATATTGTAGTATATAAGAGTTTTATATTATCATGTTATTTGCTTGATACTATAGCACGTGAGATTTATTTTATCAATTATCAGCCAAATGTTTTGGTTGAAACTAACTTTTTCAAGCAAGCTATAAATTGTTAGTTCTTTCATTAAATTTTAAATTGTTGCATTTTTCTTAATTTAACATAAATATATGACAGGAATGACTTGATGGGGTTTTTTTTTTTCTTAATGTTTTTGGTTGTGGGTCACATATTTAATCTCATTGGTATCAATATCAATCTTCAATATCGAGATCACAAATTAAACTCACATTATCTATGGTAAGTTATAAAAAAAAAAAAAAAAAATCTCATTAACAGGCAATATAGATTTAAATTGTCAGACCTTCATTAAATTTTAAAATTGTCATACTTTTTCTTAATTTAGATGACTATAATGTGAATGACTTGATGGGTATTTCTTATATCATGCCATAAAATTCTTTTCATTATTTTTAGTAGAAACAAAACTTTTATTATCATTATTGAACATATCATGTGAGAAAAAATGAGAATGAAATTGAAAACCACGGGAATTGCCAACTATTTCATATTTGTGTATATTAAATTTCACTTTTTGATGAACACGTAATATTTAACTTTAAAACATTGTTCGTCATGAGACAGAGAGGCGTATTTGCTTAAAAAAACATCCCTCATATATACATATATATATATAGATAATATACTAAATAATAGATTGGCAAGGTTAAAAACGACAATACCAATGCACACTAATAATCAACGGCGGCCCAAAACCGCTTCTTATGTAGTTCTTATAGTAAACAGAACCATACGATGTACCTCTTCTTTTTGTCCTCTTGTCGGTCATGTTAATTAAAATGTCCCATCAAATGAAATATATATAGGGTATGTGACATTTTAATTTATCTAATTGATATAACATAATGAGAACGATAATACAAAAAATTAGATTTAATTTGACACGACAATATACCTTAATTATTAGTGAAAGCACAAATATATATTTTTTTTTCTTACAAAATATAGGCAAAGCTATATATATTAAAACATCTTATGGGTAAAAATTTAAGGTTCAAAAAATGAATGGGACACGTACCTCCACTCATTTAGACGTGATTTGCCGCAAATGTTGGCAGATGAAAGAAAAAACAGAGGAAAAAAGTACCCAACAATTCATAGCAAATAGATGACTCATTGTGGGAGTGAAAAGTATGTCCTTAAAAAATGACCACATTTTAATTGCAATGAATAAAAGAAACCATGACATTCAACTGGGTGAAGTGAATAAAGGGAAGCAAGAAAAACAATGGCGTTCTGACTAAATGGATCTTCGAGCGTGTTCTAAGGCTTTAGTACAGAACGCTAAGGATTAATAAAGTGGGAACGTTTAAGGCCTTGGCGCATAGAATATGATCAAACCTAAGGACCACTAAGCTCGGAGTGACTTAGAACAGATAAGGTAGGCTCGTTTGTTTACGTAACACGTGGCAAGATCTTATCTGACAGTTGAAAATCAAAAGAATCAACGACGAGATTAGATCCTGTTGGAGCAAGAAATGGGGGCTTCAATTTCTGAAAATGGAGATAAATTTGAGCAGCATAATGAATATTGTCCTTAAAGATTTATTTGCCCTCACCTACAAAGTTTGTTAACAAGTTTAACGGTAAATTATATCCAAGATATAAAAAACCCTTGAACACAATATGTAACAATAATATTATGTTCTAAAACAAGAAATGAAACCTATAAAATTCTGGAGATTTAATAAAGACAGGGGTATCATTTTATGAACTGATAGAACCAATACAATCCATGCAATCTTTCACATAAAGGTGACTTTTCGTTTGTATAGGCATCTCTTCATATAATATCACCATTACAACGAATATGCCCGTTGGTAATAGACATTTAAGTTCGTATGAAAACATACTACCAATAAATACGTCAATTTGAAACAACTCAAAAAATACATTATTTGAAAATATATCAACTTGGGTGGGCGCTGCGACGCCGGGTACATTGCACCAGAAACGGTGTAAATTTTTGTGGGCATAGAGGCACCAAAGTTGCCTCGACCTAGAGCCGAAGAGCTCAAGGCGTTGGGCTCTTTGCCCCAAAAAAGCTAATTATTATACTTAGCGTTGCAACCTCAGTTTCTAGTGCCGTGGTGCTACACATTGATGTCAAATACACTAAAAAAGTGCATATTTTCATATTAACATATGTGTCTTTGATTATATAACACGTGAGACATATTACAATCTTTCTTATAATCTCCCACTAGATGGTAATATTTCTCCATGTTCAACAACAATAAACTCATACATATAAGAATGTATCTTTCAATTTTAACCGTCAATTAGTGAATATACTTTGAAATATTCACAAGACAATAGTGTGTGATGCATTAAATTTTGTCTCTTAAGCAAATACTAAAAAATATCACATATGAACTATCCAAGATTTCAATTAGAAATGACATCATTTGTTATGTTCATTTAGGTGAAGTTATCATGTCTTTAGCTACTTTGAGACCTAAACTTCTTAAAGAATATACATTCAACCTCAACTTATAGTTATTTGCACCAAACATTTTGAAAGGGACTAATAAATTTTTAGTGCTAAACTGGTCACATAACAATGAACTATTCTTACCCATGTAACTATGGAATAGCAGTACAACTATAACATAGGTGGGTTACCATCATTGGTGACTCATTCGTAGAAAGGTTTCAGTTCCATTTAACTAGAAGTGTCCTTGACTAAGTCTGTTGAAAGGTCTTTTGTTAAAAGATCCATTAGGTAACAAAAACAACAATAATAACACCATTTGTTATTTGTTGTTCTACATATTCATGTCTTAAGCTAATATGCACATACTTTCCATTATACACTTTATTATAAGCTCTATCATGGTAGAAAGAAATAGATGACATAATTTGTAGCCACAACTTGATATCAAACAATAAATTTCTTAGCCATTCTACTTCTTTGCTTGTAGCCACAAGTACTATAAACTCACTTTCTATCATTAAGTGAGTTATGCAAGTTTGTTTATTAGAAGCCCAAGACACGGCTCCTCATACAATTGTGAGAATCCAATTAGATGTGGATTTATTATCACTTGCATTAGTTATCCAACCAATGTCCAAGTTCCTTCTAATGTCGTTGGATAATCATTATAAAAAAAAAAAAAAAACCCAATTAATGGTCCTTTTGAGATAACTATGTATCCTTTCAATTGCACTCCAATGTTCCATTGGGTTACTCATGAATTTGAAAATTTTACACACCATAAAAGCAATGTCTGGCCTTGTACAAAGCATAGCATATATCAAGCTATGAATCGCACTAGCATACTCTAGTTATGCTACTGCTCAGCTAGAATTTTCTAGTAATTTAATACTAGAATCATATGGGGTATTCACTTCTTTAAACTTTTAGTGATTAAATTTAAGAAGCACCTTTTCAATATAATGAGATTGACATTACGAGTAACCCTCACTATGTTTCTTTTCTTTCACACCTAAGATAGTATCTACTAAGCTAAGATTTTTCATCTTAAATTGTAAAGTTAGATACTTTTTAGTATCATTGACCCCTTGCATGTTTGTTCCAAAGAGAAGCAAGTCATCAACATACAAATATATAATCACATCAAAATCATTTGTAAATCTAGAATATATGCATTTATTTGTATTATTGTGCTTAAAACTATAAGAAAAAATAGCAAAATAAAATTTCTCATGTCATTGTTTTGGTGCTTGCTTTAATCCATAAAGCGACTTTACTAACTTGTAAATCTTTTTCTCATTTCTAGGCAATACAAACCCTAAGGGTTGTTCCACATAGATTCTTCATCTAGATCACCATTTAGAAAAGTTGTCTTTACATCTATTTCATACACATGCAAATTATATATCGATCGAAGCAATTGCAAATAGCATTCTAATAGATGTTAATCTAGCTACTGGAGCATATATATCAAAGAAATCTATACCATGCTTTTGTTTAAAGGCCTTGGCTACCAATCTACCCTTAGAAGTTTATATTGACCCATCGGTATTGTACTTTCTTCAAAACACCTATTTGTTGTTTATCGATTTTGATCCTAAAAGGAGATCAACCAAGATCCATGTTTGATTAGACATTATTGAATCCATTTTATTATTTACAGCCTTTCCCCAAAAGGAGGCATGTCTAGATAACATGGCTTCACTAAATATCTTTAGATCTTTTCCAACATTTGGCAACAATGGTATTTTATTAAGTGTACCATTTTTATCTTCTTCAATCAAGACGATTAAAGCTTGATATGAAATAAAATACAGTGCTAAACATTTTTCTTTCCTTTCACGTTTCCTCGCTTCAAAAGTTGTAATAGACTCTTTTTTTTTGTTATTAGTGGAGATACCAATAGTACAATTACATAGTTGATCAATATTAGATTCCAATTATGTAGTAGAGTTAATACTAAATATATTTTCGATAAATTCAACATCTCTTGATTCCACAATCATATTAGAATCTAGATTTAACAACATATATGTCTTGGAATTTTCAATACATCCTACAGAAATATATTTAATTCCTCTTACACTGAATTTTGATGATTTAGGGTCATGCACTCTATAGGAGGCTAAACAGCTCCACACTCTTAAATACGTCAATTTTGGTTTCCTTCCTTTCTATATTTCATATGGAGAAACATGCGTTTTCATAGAAGTAATTCTATTATGAACATGACATACAGTAAGTAATGCTTCTCTCATAAATTATTTAGCAATTGAGGAGTGCTAGATGTATTCTCTTTCTCTTTCTCTTTTATACTCTCTCCATTATTGTCTAACATGTAGACTCCACTATCTTATTTCTGTTTAGATAATAGTTTATAGTACTAGTAAATTCTACGTATTAAGCACTAATTGGAAAGAGTATAAAAAAGAATGATTTAGAGAGTGTACTAACACTTCTTTAAGGAATTTAACATTACGAAGCATAGAGTTAATCATATTCTTAAAGATCCTATTCTTGTTTTCAGTTAAACCATTTTGTTGAGGAGTAAAAAGGGCTAATTTTAAGTGAATAATACTATGTTCTTCGTAGAAGTTATTAAACTTATTTAAAAAATATTCACTACCTCTATCACTTCAAACTATTTTGATCTCTCTATCCTTGTGATTCTCAACTTCAGCCTTGAAAAGTTTAAACTTATCTAAGGCTTCATCCTTTGTTCTAATCAAGTATATATATGTGTATCTAGAACAATCATCAATGGAAGTGATAAAGTATCTTCATCCTTCTTTAGTCAAAATTCCATTATGCTTACAAATTTAGGTATGAATTAATCCAATATTTGAGTATTTCGTTCGGCTTTAAGAAAGGTTGCTTAGTCATTTTGCTTGCGTGCAAATCTAATGTTTATCATGTTTTTCATCTTTGCAATTTGTCAAACTATGTTTAGACATACATTTCAAAGATCTAAATTTTAAGTGTGCTAAATGAGTATACCAAACATCAAAAGAATCAACAAAATAAACAGAATTCATAACTTTATTTAATACTTAGTTTGTAAACGCATCATAAGAACAACTCTTTTCCCACAAAAGCCCCATCATAAAAACAACTCTTTTCCCACAAAAGCCCCATTCTTTGCTATAATATATATATTGCTCTCCAGTATAATCTCAAGCCTGTTTTTACATATAAGATTTATGGATACAAGATTCTTCCTAATTTTGAGAACATGGAAGACATTGTTTAAGGTCACTTTTTTCCTGGAAGTAAAGTTAATCTTCACCACTAGTTTACTATTAATCACCGCTGCATCATGATTCCCTATGGGAACCATTTGTCCTTCTTTTTTTATTACATATGACAAGATCTTGTCATCATAAACATGAATAGTAGCACCGGAGTCAAGCCACCAATCAAAGGACTTAGTTGTAGCCATGTTGGTTTCAATAATCATGACAATTTGCATCTTCGAGACTATTATACAAATCTCTTTTGATTTCTCTTAAACGACATTGGCTTTGTTGGAGTTATCTTTTTCCTCTTTCTTCTTGTACCTGCAGCCATTTTGGAGATAGCCTTTCTTTCCACAGAAGAAGCAACTTCTTGAAAACTTTTTTAGGCCATTACTGTACTTCTTAAACTTGTTGTCATTGTTGCCTTTGAAGTTCTTTTAAAATTTACTAGCTTTGCGATATTAACTTTGGAGGAATCCATAATCTTGCCTTTAGGATCATGAGACTTAGTCTTTTCCTCGATCCTTAAGTGTTTTTGCAATTCCTCCAAGGTTATATCATCTCTCTTATGAAGGAATTTCTTTGTATAACTATTCTAGCTTTAAGGTAATTTAGCAATAATAACCCTCACTAGGAATGATTTAAAAATTTCTACTTTCAGCTCACGAAACTTAGTGACAAAGAATTGCAAATCATGTATTTGCTCATGAATGGACTTGGAATTAACCATGACAAATTCTAAAATTCAAGATGAGGAATATCTTTGTACCTTCTTTCTTGGTTTTGCTTATATTTGACATCACTCCATATCTCTACAGAGACTCCATTGAGTTGTAAAGATCGTAGAGCCTATCAAAAAGCGTGTTGAGAATGTGATTCTAGCACATCACCTCATCATATTCATGCTTCTTTCTTGTAGCCTTCATTTTGTTGAAATTGTTCTCCTTTAGTTCTAGAAGTGGCTCTAACTTTGGATCAAGAACATATGCAATCTTGAAGACAGAGAGCAGGAATAATAACTTTCCCTTCCAGCGGGTGAAGTTTGTGCTATCCAAATGATCAAGTTAAACATTTAAGTTGAGGAAAGAGGCCATGTTCTTTTCAACCTCCATTGCAATAGATTAAAACCTTTTAGCATGTTGGTGTATATGTGTATAGAGCAAGAAATGAAAACTTGAATTTCTCTAAATAAAGATAGGTTTAAGGCGTATAATGAATACTTTCCTCAAAGGTTTATTTGCCCTCACTTATAAAGTTTGCTAACGAGTTTAACAGCAAATTACTCCCAAGATACAACAAATCTTTCAACACAATATCTAGCAATAATATTGTATTCTAGAACAAGTTATAAAACTCGTAAAATTTGAGAGATTTAATAAAAGACAGGGGTTTCATTTCACGAGCCAATACAATCAACGCAATCCATGGAATCTTTCACATAAAGGTGCTTCTTCATTTATAAAGGTATCTCTTCATGTAATATCACAACTATTACAACTGATATGTCTATTGGTAATAGACATTTAGATTTGTATGAAAACATACAATCAATTAACACATCACCTTGAAACAATTCAAATAACATTATTTGAAAACATATCATCTCGGGTAGGCACCGTGGCATTGGGAACGCTACATCAGAGACAGTCAAAATTTTTTACAAAAGCTATGGCGCCGCCCTTTGGGCACCAAAGCACTCCATGCTCAACGTCAAGGCGCTCTTGGCCCCTAAAGAGCTTATTGTTACCCTCAGCATCGCGGCCTCGATTTTGAGCATCGCAACACTATACACCGATGTAAAATACACTAAAAAATATGTATTTTTATATTAGCATGTATCTCTTTGATCATATAACAAATGAGAGACGTATTACAATCTTTCTTACAGGTCCAACCGTTATTCTTGAGCACTATTAAGCCTATAAATAGAGGTGTGTAAGGGAAAAATTATTGTTTCTTTGATTTTATTACTAAAATCTGTTAGTGATGTGCCCTAGGCCAATTATGTAATGACCATATATTGACTTCATTACATTTGCATTTTATTAATAAAGAGGCATTTTCATTATTATTATTATTATTTTATGAATAGTTAATTCTGCCTAAGGTCATCAAGTATGTGACTTGATAGTAAAACTCTTAGGTAAAAATTGAATTATATTCTTAATTATCCCTAGTCGATCATTATTATTGGGATAATAATGAATGAAGACTAGTATGATGTTTGACTGATGATTATGTTTTACTAATCATGCGTATGAGATACTAAGTCAACTCATAGATACATATTTGAGAAATGATGTATTGGATTGA
>CAMOHE010035731.1:0-29857 GCA_946598075.1 Artocarpus hirsutus
TATCAAATTTTTTCCGCATTTGAAGTTTTAAAACTTGTTTTAAAAAGAATTTTTTTTTTTTATGTTCGGCCTGCCGACCATACTGGTCGGACTGTCGATGATTTCCAATCGGCCTGCCGGTTGCCAAGCATCGGCCTGCCGATCTTGAAGATTTTTAAAAACCTCATTCTGCAAGGCCTCGGACGGCCTGCCGATGGGTGACCTTCGGCCTGCCGAAGTTAAAAGTTCGGCCTGCCGGCCGAGACATGTTCAAAGAATTTTATCTTTTGTTTTTCAAAGGACCATTTAATTTTTAAATAATATTAGCAAACTATTTATACAATGTCTATGGAAAAGCAAATTGTTTTAGTTAGAAAGATTATAATTTCTTATAAATTGTATTTTTGTATATTTCTATAAAAAAAAAAAGTATGTAAAGATCCTGGGAATGCTTTTCCAAACTATGATTTCAAATGCCATGTTATTAATTACAATAGTTTGCTATAAATAATGTTTTTAACGAATGAACGTAACGATATCTGTGACGTCCGGAAGGGGGGCGTTACAAGCCAAAAGGTTATATTCCTTCAAAACCTTTCTATTTGATACACAGTGATGTTTGGGGACCTTCTAAAGTCACTACTATTTCTAAGAAAAAATGATTTGTTACATTTATAGACGACCATACTCGTCTATGTTGGGTTTATCTAATGAGTGAGAAATCTAAAGTTGAAAAACTTTTTAAAGATTTTTACACAATGGTTGAAACACAATTTCAAGAAAAAATTAGTATTCTTCATACCAATAATGGAACCGAGTATTTTAATGACTTTTGGGAAATTTTTTGATAGAAAAAGGAATTAATCATCAATCAACTTGTGTAGATACCCCTCAACAAAATGGAATTACTGAGAGAAAAAATAAACATTTGCTTGAAGTGGCTCGTGTTATTATGTTCTCAATGAATACCCCAAAATATCTTTGGGGATAAGCTATTCTAATAGCCTGTTATTTGATTAACAGGATGCCTACATGCATTTTAAAGTATAGCACACCATTTGAAAACTTCAAAAAAAATTTCCCCTATCAAAATTATACTTGAATTTACCATTAAAAGTCTTTGGCTGCATTGCATTCGTACATATACCTAATAAAGACCGGTCCAAACTTGATCCTCGGGCTGAAAAATGTATTTTCATAGGATATGCTCCTAATAAGAAGGGATATAAGTGCTATAATCCTCAAACATGAAAAACTTATGTGAGTATGAATGTAACTTTCTTTCGCAAACAAATCATACATTCACAAAAATTCTCTTCAGGTTGAGAATGAGGTGGTTGAAGAAATTTTTGGGACTTATGTCCTAACCCTTTACCAAATTTGATTTTCAATTCCTCTGACATTACTCTCTCTACTACCATTCTTGAAAATTTAAGTAAGGAACAAATAAAAATTGTTGAAAATAATGAAGGAAATCCTAATTATATAATGCCAAGTACTATTTTGACAAAAACAGGGGGAGAATCACTATTATAGGGTTCAAAAAAGCCCAACACTAAGCCTCTAGTTTATACTCGAAAAAAATATCATCAAAAGAGTCAAAATCAGTCTGTTACACTTAGGATTGACCAATCTCAACCCTCGGGAAATGGATCTTAGGATATCACAGGTAATCCTATTCTTAAACCTTCTTCTATTGGTCCTTCTAACTCACTAGATTTTGATATTCCTATAGCTATTAGGAAAGGAACCCAAACTTGCACAAAATACCCTAGATACCCCATTGCCAAATGTCTTTCTTACAAAAAATTGTCTAACACACATAGGGTTTTCACCTCAAAAATTTCACATCTGTTTGTTCCAAGAAATATTTAGGAAGCTCTTGATGATCTGAATTGGAAATTAGCAGTGATGGAGGAGATGAATGCTTTAAAGAAAAGTGGTACTTGGGAGATTGTTGATTTATCTAAGGAAAAAAGGGTAGTAGGATGCAAGTGGGTCTTCACAGTTGAGTGTAAAGCTAATGGGAGTATAGAAAGGTATAAACCTAGATTAGTAGCAAAAGGGTTCACCCACACTTATGGAATTGATTACCAAGAAACCTTTGCTCCTGTAGCCAAAATAAACTTAATCAGAGTGCTATTGTCCTTGGCCGTAAATCATAATTGGCCCTTACACCAATTAGATGTGAAAAATGCATTTTTGAGTGGGGATCTTTCAGAGGAGATCTTTATGAGTCTACCATCTGAATTTGAAGAACAAAAGGGCTCAAATAAAGTTTGCAGATTAAAGAAATCCTTGTATGGTCTTAAGTAGTCTCCAAGGGCTTGGTTTGAAAGGTTTGGAAAGGCTATGAAGAGTTGTGGCTACTATTAGAGTCAAGCTGACAACACTACATTTTACAAACATAGTTTTGAAGGCAAAGTTGCAATCCTAATTGTCTATGTAGATGATATTGTCTTGACAAGTGATGATAGTGAAGAGCTAGAAAGATTAAAAAGGAGACTTGCAGCTAACTTTGAGATCAAAGATTGGGATACATTGAAGTACTTTCTCAAGATGGAGTTTGCTCAGTTGAAAGAAGGTATCTTCATAAACCAATGAAAGTATGTTCTTGATTTACTTGGTGAAACTGGACTTTTGACTTGCAAACCAGCTGAGACACCAATTGAACCAAACCTTAAACTACAACCAGCTAAAACTGAAGATGTCCAGAATGTTAAAAAATATCAAAGCTTGGTGGGAAAACTGATTTATCTATCACATACACGCCTAGATATAGCCTTTGTAGTGAGCATGGTTAGCCAATTTATGCATTCACCTAGTCAAGAACACTTTGATGCTGTGTGTAGGATTCTTCGATACTTAAAAGGAACCCTAGCCATGGATTGCTATTCAAAAGACGTGGACATTTACAGGTAGAAGCCTATACTGATGCAGATTAGGCTAGAAGCATCTTTGATAGACATTCAACTTCAGGTTACTGTATGTTTATTGGAGGGAACCTTATCACATGGTGAAGCAAAAAATAGATTGTTGTAGCAAGAAGTAGTGCCGAGGCAAAATTCAGATCAATTGCTCATGGAATTTGTGAAGTATTGTGGATTAAGAGGCTTCTTGAAGAATTAAAAATCTCTAATCCACTGCCTATGAGAGTGTATTGTGATAATAAGGCAGCCATCTCCATTGCTCACAATCCAGTGCTTCATGATAGGACAAAGCATGTGGAAGTTGATAAACATTTCATTAAAGAAAAATTGAGAGAGGGTTGATTTGCATGCCATACATTCCTACCATCGAGCAAGTACTTACAAAAAGACTGCCTACAAGGTAGTTTAACAACCTAATTGGCAAGTTGGCTATGGAAGATATCTTCAAACCAGCTTGAGGGAGAGTGTGGAAAAGTAGAGATTCAGTAACAATCTTGTTACCAAATTTTAGGAGATTGTGATTTATGATTTATGTAAATGTCTTATGATCTGGATAGTCAACTTTGTAAATTAGGAAAAAAGATTAGACAGGATTAGACAGCAAATTAACAGATTATTAGATAGTTAATTACTATTTTTTTCCTTAGTTTCCTTTTTTGGCTCATGTATCTCCTCCTATATGAGGAATTCGTGTAAAATCTCTATAGTTGAATGTCAATACACTGATTAATTCTAGAAAATTATTCTTCTTTACAGAAATAAATGTGGAATTTTTTATTATCTAGAGAATATGTGAATGGTGTGGAAGAATTCTTGGATTTTGCCAAAACTCATGCCCATGGTGATAAAATTGATGTCCTTGTGTTTAATGTGGAAACCACAAATTACATACAATTCTAGTTGTTAGAGGACATTTAGTTTGAAATAGAGTTATAAGTAGTTATCAAACATGGCATTTTTATGGCGAGTTCAAGTTTAATCCAACTTTAATAAGTTAAAAAAAAAAAGAAGCTATTATGGAGGGTAATATGGATGATCATGACAATATGGTCGACATGGTCAATGATTTGGAAGAACACTTTTTACACCGTCTGGATTCATATGAGACAATGATGAATGATACCAAGACACCCGTGTATGAAGGGTGTACCAATTTCACCAAATTATCCGTTTTAGTTGAATTATGGAATTTGAAAGCATCGGGTGGGTGGTCAAATTCTAGTTTCACAAAGCTTTTGGAATTTCTAAGAAGGCTTCTACCCTAAAGTAATAAATTACCAACTAGTATGTATAAGGCTAAGAAGACTTTGAGTACTTTGGGAATGGAATATGAGAAAATTCATGCTTGTGAAAATGATTGTGTTTTTTATAGGAATGAGTATGAGGACAAGAATTATTGTCCGGTTTATCAATAATCAAAGTGAAAGAAAGGAAAAGAGCCAAAAGACGGAAAGAATGGAGTGCCAAAGAAAGTGTTATGGTACATTCCACCAATACCAAGTTTGAGAAATTTATTCAAAAACCCAAAACATGCCAAGAATTCAACATGGCATCATGACAAATAGGTCGACGATGGTATGCTTAGACATCCCGTGGATTCACGAAAATGGAAGACTTTTGAAGCTGATCATCATAACTTTAGTGCAGATCTAAGAAATATACATTTTGCTTTGTCAATGGATGGAGTGAATCCACATGGTAACATAAGTAGTAGGCATAGCACTTGTCTCGTAACACTTGTTAACTACAATCTCTCTCCAAAGATGTGCATGAAGCAAAAGTTTTTAATGTTGCTTTATTGATTTCAGGTCCTCACCAAATAGGCAATGACATTGATGTATACTTGGCACCATTAATTGATGACCTAAGAAACTTATGGAAAAATGGAATCGAAGTTAGAGATGCTTATTGAGAAGAGACATTCATACTCCGTGCAATGTTGATATGAACAATTAACGACTTCCCCACAAATGGCAATTTATTTGGTTATGCGATGAAATGTTCTATTGGTTGTCCGATTTGTATGAAGAAAACATCTCACAAATTGTTGAAGAATGGTAAAAAAACCACTTTTCTTGGTCATAGAAGATGGTTGCTAAGAGTTCATCGTTGCTGCAAACAAAAAAAAGCCTTTGATGGCAATATTGAAGAAAGAGATCCTCCTTGTCTTTTGATGAGTGAACAAATATTTGAAATGGTAAAAGAAATAAAAGTGGTATTTGGGAAGAGAAAGTAAGATGAGGACAAACCGTAGACAAATGGACCATGGAAAAAAAGACTAATCTTTTTCGATCTTCCATAATGGAAGATACTTTTTGTTCGTCTTTGCTTTGATGTTATGCATATTGAGAAAAACGTTTGTGAATCCATAGTCAGTACATTGCTTGACTTTTAGGGTAAGACTAAAGATGGTGAAAAAGCACAGTTGGATCACATGAAAATGAAGATTAGGCCTAATTTCTTTCCCAAGAAAAGAGAGAACCACACTTACTTACCTTTGCTTAAGCACACGTTATCAAGAGTAGAAAACAAAAAGCTTTGTGAATGGCTTGCTTCATTGAAAGTACCGGATGGCTATTCTTCAAACTATAAAAAGTTGGTGTTTGTGAAGGATTTGAAACTTTTTGGCATGAAAACACGTGATTGTCATGTGCTGATGTGGCAATTACTACCACTTACTTTGCGGGGAATTCTAACAAAAGATGTGAGATTTACAATTACCAAGTTGTGCTCATTCTTTAATTCAATCTTCTACAAGGTTATTGATCCACTTATGCTAGATTCACTGCAATTGAAGTTGGTGCAAACCTTATGCATGCTTCAGAAGTATTTTCCATCGGCATTTTTTGACATCATGATTCATCTAATGGTACACTTAGTATATGAAGTTAAGTTATGTGAAATGTTGTATTTAAGATATAGGAAGATTTTGAAGGGATATGTAAAAAACTAAAATAGGTCAGAGGAATGTATTGTAGAAAGTTAAATAGCTTGAATTTTGCTCTGAGTACTTGTCCAATGCGAAAGCAATTAGGGTACCAAAGATAATAAACATTGAGGCTAGGGGGCTATCCATTGGCAATCCTTCCTCAGTAAGTAGAGAAGAGTAGAGGTAAGCTTATCTTTATGTCTTGCACAATGCTAATAAAGTAGAGCCTTTAGTTGAGGTGCACATGAACAAAAGACAAATGCAAAAAGAGCAAGAAATAAGAAGTGGTTGCAAGATGAACACATCTGGACCTTTTGGTTGTGGATTAGAGCGATCTATGGCAAGTGCCTCATATCACAAGATAGAGGCATATCACAAGACTTGAAGAACCTAGTTAGAGGACCGTTGTGGTAGCCACAAGGTATATGTCATATTTCATAAATGATTACACTTTTTACACTTACGAAAGAGATAAGAAGCATCCTGTCCAAAATTACAGTGTGACTTTTCATGCTGAGACTATGTATATTTCCTCCGCCAAGGACAAGAATCCGGTATATAGGACCATGAACTACTTTGGTTTGATTGAAGATATTTAGGAACTTGATTATGGGGATTGTGCATAGCACTTTTTAAGTACAAGTGGACTGACAATAACTATGTTAAGACCTATAATGACAGCATCACAGTGGTTGACTTTAGAAGATTGGGATACAAGAATAATCCCTTCATTATGGCATCACAAGCAAGTGAAGTTTTTTATACAACAGATCCCTAAGACATAGAATTGTCTCTAGTCGTCCCGATAAAGCTAAGAGTAGTCATTGACTATGAAGAATTTGCCAAGGATTGCTCAAATATCCCTTCATTCACAAAGGGATTACCACCGGTTAAAGATATAGATGATTTTGAAGATGATGTTTCGTACTTGCTTCATGAAGATGTGGAATGGATATGCATTGAGGAACCAATGAAAAAAAAAGAGAAAAAAATGAGCATATGTAAACAAATTATGTTAATTTATGTAAATATATTTCTTTATTTTGTTTTTCATCTTTTTTATGAAGGTAAAGGATATCTATTTATAGTTATATTTGTGATGAAAATAGCAAAAAGTAAACATTCTAGGCCATTGGATGCTTAACACATGCGCTGGCCACCCTGGGTAGAGGAGAAAACCTTATGCAAGTGGTAAATTTAAACCATTTTCTTACAACAGTTTTTTAAAAATACTGCTATAAAAAAAAGGTATTCCATGACAATTTCTTATAGAAACCATCATGAAAAGTTAAACTTACATGATGGTGTTTCAAAAAACGATCGTGTAAGCTTAAACATTATGTGGCAATTTTTCAAAAAACCATTGTGTAAAGTGGGCCTTAGGGCTTTTATTTTTTGTAATATGTGTGCCCCCATTCTTATTTCAAAATCAAGACTCTCTCTCTCTAAAACTCTCTCTCCCTCTCAAACTCGCCTCCTTCATCCCCCATGGTCTCCTTCATCCCCCATTGTTGTCACTGTCACCGTTGTCGTCACTATCTTTCACCATTGCCTCTCTATAAACGTAAGTTCCTCCTTTCTCTCCCCTCCCCCTTAGCCTTTGCTTCCACCACCCACTCCTTTCTCCCTTCGTCCCCTTCACCTCCCTCTCCCCCTCTGCCCCCGCCTCTATCCCTTGCCCCTTCGCCTACCCCCTCCCTAACCCCTCCCCCGTCCTCGCCCCCTCTGCCTTGCCCTTCACCCCCTGCCCCTGCCTCTTCCCCCTCTACCTCCCCCTTTTCTACGCCTCCCCCTCCCTTCCCCCTACGCCCTTGACCCTTATCCCTTTTCCAATTTCACCCTCCCCCTCTGGCCCCTCCCTCGTTGCCTCCCCTCTCCCACCCCCTCTGTCTCCTTCTTTGCCCCTCGGCCCCATCCCCTCCCCTCTCCCGCCCTCGTCCTCCGTCGTTGTCTAGTAATCAACCTTTTGTTTCCTTTATAATGTTGCTTTTGATTATTACAATACAAGTGTTTTACTCTCTAGAAATAGGTTATTTTGCATTATGTGTAATATTTATATATTCTATATCTCTATGTCTACAGCATAATTTAACTGATAAAGATGTTTCCATTTTTGTTGTTAAGCTACTTGAGTAGATATCTAAAATGATGCATATGTTATTGATGATGATGAAATGAAATATGTTTGTGTAGCTTTTATATGTGAATGTGATGCACTGCAAAAAGCTTGTTTTGGTTTTTCAATGTTCTAGAAGCACAACTTCATATTTGTGTCCTTGATATGTTATCCTTATAGATGGATGGATTTACATGACATGATTTGATTTAATATACCTACCGGCTATGTAAATAAATATAAATATCTAGTGGACTATGTACTATAGTTTAACATGTCTTGGGTTTTCAATTTTAAAACGGACTATGTACCTCCAAGAATTATATATTGAGGTTAATATTTAGTTGGAATAAGACCCTTGTCTTCTTATGTTGTTATTTTGTTGATTAAAAAGAAAATGGAGGTTCCTTGATGCTTTAGAGGCAAAGTGCAAAATGGTCTACAAAATGCTTTAGATTTTTTAGTGTATTTTTTAGTTTGCATCTAGAAATAATTAAAAAGGAAAGAAATGGAAACTGAATATTTTGTGTTGATTTCTTTCTTTATGTTTCCTATTTTATGCATTCATTCTCATTTTATTTATTTCATTATCTATGAATATAGTAATCTTTACAATTATCAAGGCTGTAATTTTGTAATTAAAATAAATAATACATTTTTAGATTTAAGGTGCTCAATTTGACACTTACAAAAATGGCTCATCTTGGTTTTTCTATAAGATATATAATCGCAAATATTATGTTTTCATTAAATGCATAAATTGTTGTTTTTTTAAAACATTTTTTAAAAAAATTATACGAAAATGTAGTAAATGTGTAAAATATACTTCTTGTTCTAGTTGCTTTCCATATATTCATATCTAAGTTTAATTTTCATTAACCACCCATGAGTTAAAATACAAGTAAGCATAGAAATCACACCCATACACACTTTACAAACCCATACCATACTTGTCTATATGGGGATCAAATTCAATATTATAGGGGGTGGTGATTATGTTTAAGGTAGGGCTGGCAATTTCGGACACGACATGATGACACAAAACAAAAACGACACGAGATAAACAGGTTTAGACTGCACGTTTATTAATTAGGCCATTAATGTGTTGGCACAATAAAACAAAAATAAACGGGCTAGATTCGTGCTAACACACCTAACACACCTTAACACATTTAATTAAATGGGCCATAAATGTGTTAACACGGTACGACACGACCCGGCCATTTATAATACATTTAAACTTAAAAATAAAAATATTTGAAATATTTGTAGTAGATTAGTATTAATTAGATATTGTGTTTTTGTTAATTTTCTTTATTGGCTTTTTTTAAATTTTTTTAATTTTTTTAATTTTTAGTTAACTAGGTCATAAGCATGTCATATGCATATTGTTATCGTGTCAACCCGTCATGGCACGTTTGATAATTGTGTTAATCGTATTGTATAGTGTTACGTGTGCTATAGGCATGTCGTGTTTGTGTCTGCATTTCTGACACGTTTATTAATCATGTCGTATTTGTGTTTAGGCTAAACATGTCGCGTTATAAACGTACCAACACGAACACATTTGTTGCCACCTCTAGTTTAAGGGTATTCTTGTCTATGTCATAAAGAAATAATAAAACATTAAAAATTTGTGATTTTGTGCAATATAAAACATTAAAGAAAAGTTTATGATTTTGTGCAATATATGATGTTATGATTTTGGTGGTCATTAGAATAGGTAAAATGCCTTAAAAGAGTGATAGTGACCACTATAAGGAAGAGTATGAAGAGTGCCCTCCATCTTCCTCTCAATATAGTAAGGGAAAACAAGTTAGTAAGCCATGAAGGTGCACCAAATTCTATCCCAAAGTAGATTTTGAGCAAAGAACTACTTTCATGAAAAAGTTCATCAGATGAAGAAGAAAGGTTTGAGAATAGAAGTCATGTTTGATTCAAAAGGAAAGGTTTGAGAATAGAAGTCACGTTTGATTCAAAAGGCCAACCAGAAGGTGCACCAGGCATTGAATTAAGTAGTTGGATTGGAGTCCTTAGTCCAAAACACATTCCTATATGGATTAAAGATTAGATGTCTAAGGATTTGGATCAATTAAAAGATGTGATTTGGAGAAAGATTTATGAAGCTTTCATAGTCGAGAGGTGGTATAAGAAATAAACACTTTCTATGGTTGGCCAAGTTGGATATAGAAGGCTCGAGCAATCATTGGTACATTAATATCTTCCTCGTATTACATATATCAATTATGTTATCATTAATATGTTACTAACATAGCATAATATAGTTAGCTGAGACAGGCACGCTACGAACACAGGAGGAATTGTGGGTAAAATTACGTCAAGGTCCTGATGGATAGTTTAAAAATTCAAGAGTAGCAAAAACTGGGAACTTGATTGTAAGTTTATTGAACTCCAATTATTAATTTGTAATTTAATACCTATTGAAGGATATTAAGAATAGCATGGTTGGTTTGTTGTTGTTTTATAGGATGAGTACATGATGCAACAAAGTGAAGGGACCTTTCAGTCCATTGGTAAAGATGACATATTGACGAGGGCACTAGGGAAACTGAAACATTCAGGACGTGTTTGCGGTCAATCAAAGTATATGAAACAGTCTTAATACTTCGACCTCTAACCAGGTTCAACATTCAATTCCCAAATGTTGAAGATGCAGATGGAAATTGCAAAACTACAAGGTCTTATGACCGAGTTCATTTCCCAATGACATGCTAGACCGAAGGATGAGAGCATATCACAACACAATAGCTTCAAGGCTAGCTATAACATTCCCGATAATATAACAAAAGATCCACAAAGCTCTAGAAGTCCAATTATCATCTCATCTTCAAGAGCCCGAACAATATCAAGAATGTAGGCTCTTTGTTGATGATACAATAAAGGGTGGGTGTGCACTTGTTATGCGTGGGAAGGTGTGGAGGGAGAGTCTTCCAACTGATACAGTCCATGGAAGACTGTTAGGGGACAAAAATGTGTACGTTAGCATCATTACCATTAGAGTGAGAACATCTGGATTGTCTGTTTCGACATTTGAAGCAACAACTATGGGTAAAGCTACTAGAAGCTTCATTGTATGGCCAAAGAGGTTAATTGAAGTCATCACAATGATGAAGATAAGTCGAGTGCCTAGCCATGTTCCACAAGATCTAGGGGGAAAAAATGTCACAAAAAGAAAAGTTCTACAAAAGCAAGACAATCATAACCTGAGGTAGAACAAGAACAAGAACAACTCATTGTGAATGAACCACTGCCTGCGTTTAACTTCTCTCATTATAAGCTTTTACACATGCTTCTAGAGCTACTCGATTAGCTACGGCACCGGGTGCATTTCCCCAAGGATGTCCTAAAGTTCCTCCACCGAGTTATAGTACGAAATCATCTCCAAAGATCTCGGTCAAAGCAGGCATATGCCAAACATGAATACCCTTGAAGCCACGAGTATAACACCTGGTAGAGAAATCCAATCTTGAGTGAAATAAATACCACGGCTTCGATCCAGTGTGAAATCAAGCTTCAGAGTCAACAGAGTCAAACGGTGAAACAAAATCTCTTTGATACAAATCTTATCTTATGCTTGCCCGAGGGGATAGTAACTTCTTAGAAAAGCAAGGACGGGACTAGTTTGAAAGCTGAATTCGAAGATTAGTCTTTCTTGCCTTTCTCTACTATGCCTTTCATTGTGAACTACTAAATTCTCTTGTTCTTGTTGGCGAAGAGAAATCTAACCTTTTTGCTTTCTCCTTTCTGGGTCCGGGCTAATTCTTTGTCAAGCACCAATTCTTCCTTTAGTCGAACAATTCCTTTAAGTACTACGAAAAGCATTTTAACAAGACCGACACCGATTAAGCATGTTAACTATCATCAAGCCTACCACCCTACTCGAAAGCATTCTCTCTACAAAAAGAGTTAATGATGTAGTGCCTGATACCAAGAAATATGACCAACAATGAATTGCCTATCTATGTGGGGTATGAAGACATTTAATACTTCATCAACTTTGATAAATCGGGGCAAACTGTATCATGGTATACCTTAGGTAATAACTCTATCCTTAATTCTTAATTTTTTTAAATCTAAGTAGAGTTATAAGATGCTATCAAATAATATAGTGTATTGTTTTTTGATAGAACATTGTGAACTTTAAGGCATGGCACACAATTTCGGCTTCATATCTCCGGCAATTGTTACAAATGCTTCAAGAGACCTACAGAGTGATTGTAGAGAGTGTACCACATCACTCTTCCACTTATTAGCTCAAGCCCCGAAGGGGAAATTATTCTTCATGCCATATAATTTTGAAAAACATTAGATATTGGCAATTATTTCACCATGGAAGGACCAAATATATTGTGTTGATCCTCTCGGACACCATCACATGATGATTTTGTATCACCCATGAGATTATAAGTATCAATTTTTCTTAAAAAAATTAACTATGTTAAGTTTTACATAATTGTATTGTCTATTAATTATTTAATCATGATAGATTGTTAGGGCACTTAATGATTAGAAGCTTCAAGCAGGACGCAATGTAACATCCAGACGTAAGTGTCCAAGAAAACAAGAAAATGTAGGATGTGATTTTTTTATTCTACGTTTCATTCGGGATATAATTAATAGTGGTATTAGCAAAAAAAGAATTTTATATACATACGGATATAAATGAAGTTAGAATTGAGTAGGTACAATTTGTAAATAGGTATGTCATTTTTAGATAGAGATAGTAGATAAATGATTGTGCAAAATGATTGTAGATAAATGATTGTAACTACTAGAGATAGTAGATAGATATATCATTTTTAGATAGAGTTAGCAGATAAATGATTGTGCAAAACACTTTAAATGTAAATGACCTTACAAATACCTTGTAATTTCAATATATCATTTTTTGTATGTAATCAGGACCTTGTTGTAATGGATGCCAAATGAGACTGGCCATCTAGTGGGAAATAAAAATTTTTGCAATTTTTTTTACGCAATTCCAATTTTCCATGGCGGTTTTAGCAAAAAACATCATGGAAATTGTACCTTACACGGTGGTTTTTGTAAAAACCATAGTGTATAGTGCATGTTTACTAACATTCCATGACGGTTTTGATAAAAATCATCATGGAATGCTAGTTTCCATGACAATTTTTAGGAAAACAGTTGTGAAAAATTCAATCTTTTAAGATGGTTTTTTCAAAAAATCATCATGAAAGAGGTCCTTCAAGACCCCTCAAATTGGCACCCATTTTGAGGTTCTATGATGGTAAAAAACTGTCATGAACTCGATTTTTGTATCACGACTAAGGTTTTCACTATGGTTCTTTAATCGTCGGGAAAGTTTTCCACAACAGTTTTAAGTTGTTGTGGAATTCCTAGTCTATAGTAGTGCGTGCCAATCATAGAGGATCTATCATCACTGTACATACCATTTACTAGATAAAAGGGAATTTGAACTCAGCCAATCACAACGTAGGATTATATGATTATCTATGTTGTCCAAGATAATTCTCATTCAAATAATTTTATTTAAATTCAAATTCAATTATCCTTGATAATTATCTAATTTAAATAATTATGAATATTTATCCTTTATCTAAATTTAAACATAATTAGGATTTAAATTAATAAATAATTAATTATTACAAAATCTCAATAATTAAATTTGAATAAATATTATCATGAAATTAATTAATTAACCAATTAATCATATTTTCCCTCTAATAGGCGCCAACAATCTAGATTGATTATGCTTGACACCACACACAATCCAATTGGACTGTTGGGCTTGCACACTTACAGGTCTAGTAATCCTTCTAGCATAACCTCATATATTACCTATGGTAAAACATTTGACATAACTAGTCAAGGAATTCGTGAGCTAGTATTGCAACCCGATGGACATATATTTATCAAGCTCCAACAATAATAGATAAATTAATCCTCAATTAATTATTTATTTAATATTAACATTACCGTCACTCCATTAAAAAACCAAAGTTGCACTCTTGATAATATATCATATTACGAGACTTAATTTATTAGTTGTTCATGACCTTTCTTGCATATGTGTATCCCCATAAGCCATCTTTGATCAAAAGAAGGACTTAGTTCCATTTTATCTTCTAATTATTTTATCTCAAAGTTTCATTATTTCACTTATTTGGAAAAATTCATTTATAACAAATACAATGGAAAATCATTTGGTTACCATAAGTATCCAAATAACTAAGGTCTTGTTCTTTTCTAAATTCCTGTTAGACATGTATACTCTAAGGAGTAAAAATGTAATGTGTTTTTAGAAACATTTTTATCAATAAAGAGTTTATTTATTATTCATATACCAAATTGTTGTCCTCTTTACGTTCATATTGTTGAATGTATGATAAGCAAACAAAAGCCTAAAACTGTCAGTTTAAACCTTTGAGAATTAGGCATACGATGGTCAAATTATGCAAAAGATACAATTCTTAAGGTGACGATCTAAATCATAAGATCCTTAATTGAGGGAATAAAGTTAGGCGCTTTATTCATGTAAATATTGTTATATTGTCTATATTCCTAACTGGAGATGGTTTGTCTTAGCTATCAAAGGTGGACTCGAATAGAAACATTGGTGCATTGTCATAAGTGATGATGTATTAGATTGGGACATATTTGGATTAATAATTATGTCTTAGCAAATTAATTCACTTTAGAGAATCATATGTGTTGTATCTTAATACTATGATGAATAGTAGGCATATTGTTTTGACTTGTGTCTTTTGATGTACAAAAGGGTGACATCCACAATTTATGTTGGTATGTATGCCGGTACATTAGAGACATAACTCTTGATAGCGCAGACTTGTTATCCATAAACATAGAATCCATAGCTCCTTTTTAGGAGTCGATGATATCCTTTTATATATGTTATCCTATAATTAAAAAACTAGAGCGCCCAACTATTTAGATACATAGGTGTAACCAAATGGTATATAGTCTTTGGATGATAAATTTTTTGATGGTTAGATAATGAACGTAAGAAAAAAATAATCGAAAAGGCAAGACAAAATTTATCCTTAAGCTGCTTATAGATAATCCTATGAGCATACGATATATTATGATATGTCATGAAGACTTACCTATTTGAGCTTTGTAATTTTATGTAGTTCGAAAGTGCAGCTTTAAGCTTTTAATGAAATAGCGTTAGAGTTAATAATTATGAAATGTATGTCTGGAATATTAGCGTTCATAATTATTGGAAGCTTGAACTATATAGGTCCATCAAATCCCTTTTGCTAGCTCATAACAAATCCTATAATGATATGGCATGCTTTTTCAATAAATTGGTGACTTATATTAAATTATCAAATTGGCTAAAATTCGATAGGATCAAATAATTCATGTCTATTTATTAGTTAAATTAATTTCGTGTAAATTAATTCATGATTAAAATGTTGAATTATCTAGAATATTTTTTTCCTAAAGATTATGTAGATATGGTAGTTTTGATCAGATAACTTCTCTATTGGGTTTTTTGACTTAAAACTAAGGGCTTTATCCAAATAATCTTGCGTGGGAAATAAAAGATTCGTAGGGATAATTTGTCGTAAGTTCAGCAGGCCAATCTTCAAGTTTGGCCTACCGATGGAGTAAGTTTGGTAAGCCGATTTGCCAGTTCAACCTATCGACCGAACAATAATCTGATAACGTGTTTTGACGTGATTTTATCAAATATTGTTCTAGATTTGAATTTTTGAGGTCTTATCTAATAAGGACTAACCCTTGGGATCAGCCTCTATAAATAGGGAGTGAGACTTCATAGTTATTTAGATTAGATAAGAGATCAAGAGTAAGTACTCTATTTTGTGAGTCTTTAAAACTCCCTTGAAGAGCTATTTTTCACAAATCACAAACGATAGTTTTGGGTATTTCTCAATTGGTTGGAAGGAGAGTCATCGGGGAAGAGTTGTACGTTATGCGCCCACACACTGATTGTGGATAGAGAATAACAAGGAAGACTAGTTAGTTGAGGCTGTTCTAGAATGTTTTTCTCTTCATCGATTACAAGAGATCTTCGGCATACAAGGTTAGTAAGATTTGGTTAATTTATAAATATAGCTGTTAAACTTATGTTTTGGAAAATAATCTAATTAAAAAAATTTTAAATTTCTGTTGCATACTATTTTTCCTACAATTGGTATAAAAGCCATGGTTTTTACGTAAATTTACGAGCTTGTGATCATGCTATGTGTATAGATTATGTGATCTTGATCTCTACTATGCTTAAATTTGATTTTTTAGAGAGTTAGCACTCTAGGGTTTCTATATCTTTATATATTGTCATAAATTATATGGTGAATATTTGTTAATTAATTTTGGTTGATTAAATTATTATTTAAATAGTTATCAATTAATTAATTTGTATTGATTTTGGTTCCTTAGAGGTTAGAATGTGTATCTAGGTTTTTCATGTAATTAGATGGCGGTCTATCATCACTGTCTAAGAATTATTATTGAATTTTAAGAATTTTGCAATTAAATAATCACTCGGATCAAAGACGGATAAAAAAGACAGACCTAGAAGATGGATGATAGTGATCCTAAGGTACTTCTAGAGTCTCTAAATTTTATGTTTTTGAATTGTTGAAAGTAAGATTAATAAAACTACTTAAAAATTGTATTTTCTGAAAAACGTGATTTCTGCTTGATCCGTAGGGCAAACCCTCTGGTTCAACAGGTTGATGTTTGTAGTTCAGCAAGTCATTCGCAAGGTAGAATTTTGATGGTTTTAGTGACAAGCCAAACTTTCAAGTTTGGTAGGCCGATCCGTCATGACCAGCAGGCTGAACTGTTAGGATTGATAGGCCAAAGGGTCATGACTAGTAGGCTAATCATACAAATCGACATGCTGACAACGAGCTGTAAATTTTTAGAAAAGGTGTGTTTTTGGGTGCAGTTTTGATTTTATTTTTGAGATGATTCTGAGAAACATTAAATTTAGATTTGACTGGAAATATAGAGTATTCAATCTATGTGGGATCGAAGACTTGAAGATGGATAATACATAAAAAAGGAAACAATTTGAAGATTCAAGGATGAAAAATCGATAATATGTTTCGATTGATCTCTTGTAATCTTTATTTTCTTTTATCTAAGGTGGAACCATAATATTACAATTATTTGTTATTATTTTGCTTATAACTTTGCGTGATTGCTTTGCTTGTCTACATTATAATATGATTTACCATGCATGTTGATAACATGTCATATAGAATAGAGAGTGTTGCTCATTAAAAATTGTTCATGCATGTCTTTCAAAATAAACCTTGATTTCGAAAGATTGAGTGAAAGAAGGTTTTTGAAGAGAGGACCTATGGCGTCCATTGTTGGTCCATAGGTAACACATGGTGGTTCCAACCTTTAGAAAGAGACTTCATCATGTACCAGGTTGGATATCCAAAAGGATAAGATATTTTAGCATGATTTATCGTTGCACACCCCTAGGTGGTGATTATAAATCGTGGATAAAATATTGAAACGATGGTTATACACTCAAGTTAATTTTATCAGTAACCTCCCCTAAGAGCTCTATTAATAAAATTAATAGCCAAAAAAACAATTATTAATATATGCTAGATCATACAGGTCCTATATGGCATTTATTAATTAGGAGGGGATCCGTGTTCTCAATTGAATTTGACAAGTCTCCCCTACACAGCTTGTTGAATTCTGAGTTAGGAATTTTCATTATAAGGTTGTGATTTTTTCACGATTTTGACACGTAAACACATTTTATGTTTTACATAATTGTGTTATCTTACTAAATTATTATGGTATGTTTGCTTATGTTTGAAATATGATTCTTTATTGTAGATTAAAAATGTCTAAAAATACTTTATTACCTATACTTGACAAAAACCAATTAATTGGTGAAATTTTAATAATTGGAAACGGAACTTGAATATTGTCCTTTGCTTTGAGAAACTAAAATTTGTGCTGATAACTCTATGTCCTCTCGAGCCAATGGGAGATTCCAATAATGAGCAAATCCAAGCGTATGATCACTGAAAAGATACTAACGATTAGATCCGCTGTTATGTTATGGCTAGCATGAATAACGTGCTGCAGACTCAACATGAAAATTATGAGACTACGAAGCAAATCTTGGATAATTTTGAAGACATGTTTGGAAGTTAGGCCCTAACAAAGCTACAAAGGGCACATTGGAAACTCTTAAACTACAAACAAAGACTGGAGACTCCTGTGAAGGAGCATATGATGTTAGTCATAGGTTACCTCGCTAAGGCTTAAACCAATGGAGTTGACATTGATGTTGAAACACAGATGACTATGGTCTTTAAGACTCTATCGAAGAAGTTTATCCCATTTAGAGCTTCATTTAATTTGAGCAATAGACAGGATATAACCTTGACCAAGTTGATGAAGCAGTTATAAGAGTTCAAAAATCTGATCAAGGAAACTCCTGTTGGTGGTAAGGCCAACTTGGCAATTACCTTTGGTTCTAATCCCAACCCTAGGAATAGAAAGAAGTAACGGGCTATGAATGGGAAGTCTTCTATTCCTATAAATGGCAAGAACAAGAAGAAGAAAAAGAAGAACCTGAAGAAGCTCAAGTGCTTTTATGTAGGAAAGTGGAGCATATCAAGAAGAATTGCAGGGATTTACTTTCCTAGGTAGGTGTGATCTTCTAGTTATTGAAACTTGTTTAGTTGAGGAATCTAGTGACACTTGGGCCATAGATTCTAAAGCAACTAATCATGTTTGTGTTTCTCTGTAGGGGTTCAAAGAAACGAGAAGTTTGCCATATAAAGATTTAATGCTTTAGATGGGCGATGGATCCTTAGTGTTGGTTGAAGTAGTGGGAGACATCCATCTTTTTTTTTATATAATTATAAGAGTTTAATTTTGCGAGATTGTTTTTATGTTCCTAAACTTAAAAGGAATTTAATTTCTATAGCTTGTTTATTTAAAGACTATTATGTAGTTTCTTTCAATAATAAAATGGTGATTCGTAAAAACAAATCTTTTATTTGTGATAGATGGATGCAAAATAATCTATATTTTATCAAACCTAAGATGGACTTACTGCTAAACATTGAGGTTAATGATAATAACTCTAAAAGACTTCAAACTTCTCACTCTAATAAGATTTATCTTTGGTATTTACGACTAGGTACGATTCAAAGGTTAGTAAGGAATGAACCTTTTAAGTCACTTAAAGGTGGAGTTTATACCACAATATGAATCTTGTTTGGAGGATAAAATGACTAAAATATCATTTGGGTCTAAGAGCAATAGGGCCGAAGGGATTCTAGAACTTGTGCATAGTGATGTTTGTGAACCTATGAACATCTGGGCATCAGAAGGGTATGAGTATTTCATCACTTTTATTAATGATTACTTAAGATATGGGTATATGTATCTAATGCACCACAAAAGTGAAATTATGACAAGTTCAGAGAGTTTTTGGCTAAAGTGAAAAAGTAATTGGGTAAACCTATAAAGGCAATTCGATCCGATCGAGATAATAAATACCTTTCTAATAAGTTCTTGAAGCACTTATTAGAGAATGAGATTTTATTTAATTGGCCTGTGCACTACGTAGTAAAATGACATAGCTAAGAGAAGGAATAGGACTTTGTTGGACATGGTTAGGTTCATGATGAGTTATTCATCATTACCTTTATCCTTTTGGGAATAAGCACTACAAACTGCATGTTATCTTTTGAACAATTTGCCTTCAAAATCAGTTCTTAAAATTCCTCACGAGTTGTGAATGGGGAAAAAGGCATCCTTAAACCATATTCACATATGGGGATTTCCAGCTCATGCCCTGTTTAAGGAAGAGAATAAATTAAAAGCATGTTTAGAAGTTTGTGTATTTGTAAGATATCCAAAAGGGACAAAAAGGGGTTATTTCTATAACCCAAAGGAAAATAAAGTTATGGTTTCAACTAATGCAACCTTCCTTGAGGAAAGTTACATAGACGACTTTAAGCCTCGAAGCAAAGTGATGCTCAAGGAGTTAGTGAGTAATTCAATCACTCCGGGGGTTCCAAATGAAACCATTCCAATCAGTGTAGAAAAACTAACCAAACACAAACAACAACCTAAGGGGTTTAACATAGTGGGAGGATCGGGAGTCAACTTAAAAGGTATATGTTCAATGGTGAAGCCTTTCTGGCTGAACCAGTTGAACATGATAGGAATCCTTACACTTAAGAAGAGGCTAGGGTATTAATTCAAAACTCTAAACAGAGGCAATGAACATAGAGATGAAGTCTATGGAGACTAATCAGGTCTGGGAACTTGTGGATCTTCCCGAAGGCGTAAAACCTATAGGGTGTAAGTAGATCTATAAGAAAAAGAGAGGAGTAGATAGAAAAGTTGAAACCTATAAGGCTAGACTGGTAGCTAAGTGATACACATAAAAGGAAGGACTTGATTATGAGGAAACCTTTGCACCTATATCCATAATTAAGTCCATCCACATTCTCTTATCTATATTTGTCACTCTTGGCAACAAGATTTGGCAAATGGATTGCAAGACAGCTTTTCTAAATGGCTATCTTAATGAATCCATATATATGATATAGCCAGACGGGTTTAAGGCTAAGGGGGTAAGGTTTGCTAGCTGCTAAAGTCAATTTATGGACTTAAGTAAGCTTTTTATTCTTAGAACATAAGATTTGATTACATGGTCAAAACTTATGGGTTTGCACAAAATGTGGATGAACCATGTGTTTATAAACACATTAAAGATAGGAAGGTGGTTTTTTCTACTACTCTATATAGATGACATTTTGCTAATTGGCAATGATGTTGGGGTGTTGTCATTGGTCAAATTATGATTGACCAAGCAGTTTGACATGAAAGACTAAGGTGAAGCTAATTATATTCTCGGCATCTAGATCTTTTGGGATAGGAAGAACAAAATGATAGCTTTATCCCAAGTTGGCTGCATAGATAAAATTCTCAGAAGGTTTGTAAAGTAGGATTCCAAGAAATATGGGCAACCATCTAGGTATAGAATTACTCTTTCTAAGAAAGACTCTCCTAAGTCTGATGAGGAAGGAGAATATATGAAGAAGGTGCCTTATGCTTCAATAGTGGGTAGTCTTATGTATGCCATACTTTACACACGACTAGATATTAGTTATGTGGTCAGGATTGTAAGTCGATTTCAGTCAGATCCAAGACCGAACCATTGGGTTGTGGTCAACCATTTTTTCAAGTACTTGAGAAGGATTCAAAGGTATATGCTTGTGTATTTAGGTGAGGATTTAACACCTCTAGGATACACTAACTTGGATTTTCAATCCTATTTGGATTTAAGATGATCAACTTCAAGTTTTGTGTTTACCCCAGGTAGCGGTGCTATTGTTTGGAGAAGTGTCAAGGAAGACTGCACATTAGATTCGACGATGGAGGCCAAGTATGTGGTAGTTAGTGATGCTTCGAAAGAAGCAGTATGGCTCTGCAAGTTCCTTGAGCATCTTCAGATATTTCCTCGTTTGGATAAGCCGGTATCGTTGTATTGTGATAGCAGTGCAGTGATAGCTAATGCTAAAGAAGCAAGATTTCATAAGAAGAGTAAGCATATTGATCAGAAGTATCATGTGATAAAGGACTTTGTCAAGGGCGAGCATGCTTCTATATACAAAATCGCATCCGAGGACAATTAGCTAATCCATTCACAAAGACACTGCCTGTGAGAGTTTTCAAGAGGCATATGGAAGCTATGGGGATGCAAGATTTGTCATATTTACTCACTTAGTACAAGTGAGAGATTGTTAGACATATATGCCCTAAGGAGTAAATATGTAATATGTTTTTAGAGACATTTTTAACAATAAAGAATTTATTTATTATTCATATACTAAATTGTTATCCTCTTTACATTTATATTTGTTGAATGTATAATAAGCAAACAAAAGCATGAGACTGTCAATTTAAACCTTCAAAAATTCGGCATATGATACACAGATTATGCGGAAGACATGATTCTTAAGGTAACAGTCTAAATCATAAGATTCGCAATCGAGGGAATAAAGTTAGGCACTTTATTTATGCAAAGATTGTTATGTTGTCTATATCCTTAATGGGAAATGGTTTGCCTTGGCCATCATAGGTGGACTCCACGAATAGAAAAATTGGTGCATTATCATAGGTGACGATGTTTTGGATTGGGATTTAAGCTGTAATTGATTTGGATTAATAATTTTATCTCAACAAATCAATTCACTTTAGACTATCATATGTGTTGTATCGTAATCTAGAGATGGATAGTGGGCCCGTTGTCTTGACTTATATCTTTTGATATACCAAAGGGTGACATCCACAATTTATGTTGGTATGCATATTGGTACGTTAGAGACATGACTCTTGATAGCGTAGACTTGTTATTCATAGATATAGAATCCATAGCTCCTCTTTAGGAGTCAATGATATCATTTTATATGCATTATCCTGTAATTGGAAAACTGAAGTGCTCAACCATTTGGAAAAATAGGTGTAACCAAATGGTATACTAACTTTGATGGTAAGTTTTCCAATGGTGAGATAATGGAATGTAAGAAAAAATAATTGAAAAGGTAAGACAGAATTCATCCTTAAGCTGATTATGGATAATCCTATAGGGATACGATACATTATGATATATCATGGAGACTTAGCTATTCAAGCTTTGTAATTCTATGTAATTCAAGAGTGCAGCTCTAAACTTTTAGTGGAATAACGTTAGGGTTGTTAATTATGAAATGTATATCTGAGATATTGGATTCCATAATTATCAAGAGCTTGAACTATATAGGTCCATCAAGTCCCTTTTACTAGCTCATAAAAAATCATGCAATGATACGGCATACTGTTGTAATAAATTGATGACTTATGTTATATTATTAGATTCGCTAAAATTCAATAGGATCAAATAATTCATGTTTATTTATCTGTTGAATTAATTTTGTGTAAATTAATTCAAGATAAACTTATTGAATTATCCAAAATATTTATTTGATAAACTAATTGAATTATCCAAAATATTTATTTTTCTAAAAATTATCCAGATATGGTTGTTTTAATTAGATAAATTCTCTATTGGGTTATTTGACTTAAAACTGAGGCTTTATCCAAAGAATTTCAAGTGGGTAATAAAAGATTCGTATGAATCATTTATCATAAGTTTGATAGGCCGATCATCAGTTCGGCCTGCTGATGGGGTAAGTTCGACAAGCCGATCTACCAGTTCGAGTTGCCGACCGAAGGATAATTTGATCACACATTTTTTTACAATTTTATTAGATATTGATCTAGATTTGACTTTTTGAGGCTTTTCTAATAAGGACTAACCCTTGGGTCCAACCTTTATAAATAGGGAGTGAGACTTCACGGTTATTTAGACCAGTTGAGGGATCAAAAGTGAGCACTCTATTCTGTGAGTCTCTGAAACTCTCCTAAAGAACTATTGTTCACAAATCATGAATGGTAGTTCTAGGTATATCTCAATTGGTTAGAAGGAGAGTCATTGGGGAAGAGCTATACATTGTGCGCTCACATGCACTCCGATCATGGATAGAGAATAGCAAAGAAGACCAATTGGTTGAGGCTCTTCTAGAATGTTCTTTTCTTCATCGATTGCAAGAGCTCTTCGGCATACAAGGATAATAAGATATGATTAATTTATGAATATAGTGTGTCAAACTTATGTTTTGAAAAATACTCTGATTAAAAAAAATTTAAGTTTCTACTGTGAACTATTTTTCCAACAATTCCTGAATAATGCCTTTAAGAGGATAACATTAACTCTTTCTTAAAAGACTATGGATTCCTTGTCTGTAGATTATGCTCTCATTGAATATAAGTTGTATCTCCAATATACCGATAATGGAGCCTTCAGTCATTGGAACTCCTATAAACACGGAGTCATGTATCCACTTTAGGATAAAGATCACACATAGATGATTGTCAAAATAAATTGATTTAAGATAAATGAAATTATTATTAAATCAATTACACTTTATATCCAATTCAATGTACGACCACCACTAGGTCTACCACACTAGTATGTCTACCATGGAGTCAATCTACTCTAACAACCTAGATAAACTCTCTCTAATTAGACGTAGATCCCTACTATTGCCTTGTCATGTATAAAATGCCCAGCTAAATACATATACTACGAACTATATAATTTGACTATAAATTTTAGTTTCATATCTATACTACACATAAACTCCATATATGTCTGATCAAAAGATTTGGTTATAATAGTTATGGAACGCATGTTTGTTAAATGCTTAACATAATAATGAAAGCAATATGAGGACCATTATTAACACATAAAATATTTGCATTATTTTTTATTTATTTAATCCAAAATGTCAATAATTACAAATAAAATAAATGTTCCTTAGGGTACAAATCATAACATAGTATTGTCACCAGGGGGAGATCAACGTTAAAACATGCTAAACCAAATTATCTTTTTGGAGATCCAATGCTGTACATGATGCATTCCTTCCTAGGTATCAGAACCATCATGTGTTACGTATGGGCCAATGATAAAAGTCTTCGATCCTCTCTTCAAAAACCTTCCCTACTCAATATTTTAGAAAACAAGGTTTTATGTTAATGCATGAACAATTTTTAATGAGTGGCACTCTCTATTCTATAAGGCATGTTATCAACATACATGGCAAAAAATATTATAAAGCAAATAAGCAACGCGATAAGCAAAGCTACAAGCAATGTAATAAGTAACTATATTATTATGATTCTATCCTAGAGAAAAAAAATAACGATTCCAAAATTTTAACCAAAATATATTGTCGATTCTTCATATTGTATTTTCTCATTGTATCCTTCTTCATATAGCGTTTGTCTTCATTATTTTATTTTTTAGTTATCATAAGATTTCCAAGTTTTTCTCAAAATTGTTTTATAAAAAAACTCCCAAAAAACAATCAATTAAAACGTCGGGCAATCGACCGCCCATAACAAGGGCTGGGATTAGTTTTGTTTGACAAACTGGCTATAATGTCTTGCCTAGTCAACTGGAGTACCTAGAGGGCAATCGACCAACCTGTCGTAGACCTAGACCTAAGAATATTTTTTCTCGTTTATTTTTCAACTTTTATTTTTAATAACAATTCAAAAACTTACGAAAAATTTTATAAACATAGAAAATAAATAAAATCGCAAGCATCTCCATCCTCAAGATCCGTATCCAACATTTTAGCAGAAATTTACAACCTAAACCTATGCCATTTTTAACTTTCAAAATTTTTAGAAAAATAAAATAACAAGCCTAGACGGTGATGACAAACCACCAACTAATTACATGAAAAATCAAGGTACACATTCTAACCTCCAAGGAACCATAACCAACAAAAATTTATTAATTAAAATAATAATTAAAACATAAATTTAATTAATAATAATTAATTAATAAACATTCACTATATAATCTCAATGACAAAATATAAATATATAGAACCCTAGAGTACCAACTCTCTAAAAAAATAATTAATTCTAGCATAAGAGAGATTAAAATCACATAATTTATATACATAGCATGACCATAAACTCTGAAAAATCATGTCCCTAATACCAATTGTTGGAAAAGGAGTAGCAGTAGATTTTAAAAAAAATTTATAAATAAAATCTTTTTCATAAACGAGTTAGACATGTTATATATGATAAATTAATAAAAAATCTTTTCATACCTTGTAAAATCGAAATAGCACTTGTGCAGAAAGTTGTATGACAAAACTACTACTGAGAATCTCATCCAAAAGAGCCCTAACTAACTGGTCTTTTCTAGTATTCTCCTTTTCATGATCTAAGTACAAGTAGGCACACGTCAATTGATTTTCCCTTGGTAACTACTCCCCACAATTATAAGAGAATAATAAGAATTATTGTTCTAGATGTTGAACAATAATACCTTAGAGCGACATAATTTCTCTCTCTAGAAATTTCTATCTAAACCTCTCAAGTGGCTTCACTTATGATGATCTAACCATAGGAACATGTGTCCTACTAATAATGGTCGGATTAGGACTCATTCTTTTTAGATTAGGCCTTGAAATTGAATTAGGATCAACTCCCACAACTAAAACCATGTTAGAAGTGGATCATTGACTTGGTAGGGCTCGGTCGACCGACCTACATTAGGTTTGGTGGACTGGGTTGATGTGACAGACACTACCACATGTTTTTCTAGCTCCTATAGAGCTACCTAATCAGTCATTTGAATCGATTAGATAATGCATACTTTCTTTGACCCGAGTGCCTTTTGTAGAGCCTTAGTTTTCATTTAAATAACCCAATAGAAAAATGCTAATTAAAACGGTCATATACATATAATCTTATACTCAAATAAAATATATTTCACATAATCCAATATGTTTATCTTGAATTAATTTATAAAATTAATTCAACCAAAAAACTAATCATGAATTATTAAATCCAATTAATAAAATTTTAACTAATCTTAAGAACAAACATAAGTTACCAATGTAAAATCATGCGTTGTCTTGACAGAAAATATGTGAGCTAGCAAAGAGGACTCAAGGCACATATATAGATCAAGCTTCTATAATTATAAAATAACATTCCTCAACATGTATGTTTTATAATTATCAACTTTAAAGCTATTTCACTAAAAGCTTAAAGCTGCACTCTCGAACTATATATAAATTATGAAACTTCAATACGTTACACGTCCATGACATATCATAATGTGTAACATTCTCATAGGATATTCATAATCGATTTAAGGATAAATTTCATTTTACCTTCCCGATTATAAATCTATTATGTTCCATTATCTCAACATTGGAATATTTAATATTTATAATCAGTATGAATAGTATACCATTTGGTGTCATACGTGTATCTAAATGGTTAAGTGTTCTAATTTCCAATTATAGGATAATACCAATAAGAGAAGATCATTGACTCTAAAAGAGAGCTATAGATTCCATAGTCATGAATAACGAGTCTACGTCATTTAAGAGTCATGTTTCCAATGTGCTGGTATGCGTATCTTCATATAATTCATGATTTCTGCTTTTGGTACATTAAAAGACACAAATCAAGAATATGGACCCACTGATTCATTTCAGGACTAAAATGTAACACATATAATTGTCTAATTTAAACAGAAGTATTAACTAAATCAATTCATCTTTAGTCCGAATTCAATATATAATTACCAATGCTTATATATCAATGTCTCTACTAGTGGAATGCCACTCCGATGACTAAAACAAGCCATTTTCTATTAAGGATATAGACAACGTAACAATCTTAATATGACTAAAGTGCCCAACTTTATTCTCTTGATTACAAACATTCTATATTTAGACTATCACCTTAAGATTTATGTCTTCTACATAATCTATCTATCATATGAACGATCTTAAGGGTTAGATTGACAGTCTCAGACTTTTGTTTACTTACTATACATTTAACATAAATAAACCTAAAGAAGATATTAAAATATATGAAGTAAATATTAAATTCTTTATTGATTAAATGTTTTAAAAACAATTGCATCATTTAATCCTTAGGGCACCTAGTCTAACAAGCCGATATTTGGAAATAGGAAGTTACATCATGCTCAAACTTGGGGAAAGGAAGCCTCATGCCTAACTTGATAAACTATATACATATAGATCCAGCCATCATTTTGATTGTCTGCTTGTTCCTTTAGACACAGCAAATGGATTTAAATAGATTTTTGAATCCCAAACTTCACTTGGATCCTTATTAAGTCATCACTCTTAAAGGCTGATTCTGAATTCTTTTCGAAGAAAGGAACCCTTTTTGTTAGGTATTTGAACACCTGAGCCTGTTCTAAGTGGTCAACATTCTTGACTCAATCTATGGTGCATGTAGGCCTATTTCTCTCCGCTTTGAGAATGGTCGATTTGTTCTTGATAGCCACAACCTCTCAACTGCTTCCTACACCACCAAGTCGAGAGTTCCATTCGAGTTTAGATTGTTGATTGCTTCGTCAATCTCTCAGTCATTATTGCTTTCCCATCCATTTCCATTTTCGCTCAATGACAAAGATTCACTATTAACCTCAATGGGTTTCTTTGACATCATTTTAGGGCAAACAAAGTAATAAAGGAAAATCTAGGGCAAATTGGATTGCAAAGTTGCAAGAATCAAGAATTTAAAGAACTTCTAAAGAATCTGTAATTTCTTACACTACGACTACCAAACAACCTAAAAACTCTTAAACTTCTCAAGAAATCTTTAGGAAAATGCATGGAAATGTAGTGGAATAGGAAAAAAAGAAGAAACAATCTTATAGAGTTAAAAATGAAAAAGAAGGGAATTGGAGAAGAAATCTTACCTGTAAGAACTTGGGAGAACTTGGAAGCTTGGAGAATTCTTGAGGCATCGAAAGTTGAGGATGTGAAAAGTGAAATAGTGAGAGAGAGTAGGGGTTTATATTGTTTGAAGCTCAAAATAAATAGCCAATATCTGATCTATGGAAAATGATCTAATGGCTCGAATTAGACGCCTTTTCAAGTTCCTAGTTAAATTGAGGCCTTTTCTAATCAAATGTAGGCAACACAGTGCTACATAGATATTTTGAAATACACCAATGTGATTGTACCATGTGTATATGTCACTGACACTCACATCTTCCCAAGGAAAGGTTATAATGCCTGGGGGTAAAGGCAAGATTTTGTGCCAAAAAAAAAAAGCAAGGATTGATCAATGTAAAAGATGATTATTTGATAGATGTGTTCAATTACACTCCTATAGTTATTCTTAATCAACTAAGGAGTAGGAGGCTAACAATTAAGTTGTAATTTGGATGAGCCTAAATCAAAAAGCAAGTCCCAATAGGTGCAGCCCATCATGTGATTCAAATTGGCCAAGCCAATCAAGAGTGTTCAACTGAGTTTGTCAAAAGTGTTCGATCATGCTAATTTGGATTGTTTGCTAGGAAAGTTCGACATGTTTTACTTAGACAAGTTAACATTATTTTGTTCGATGAGTATATGTGTCACGCCCCGGAGTGCGGGAGGTGACGTGGTGGTTTAATTAAATTAATTAAGTACAGATTTGGTTAAAATAGGGTTTTAGAATAAAATTTTTAAATAGAAAGGTGATAATTTTAAAATCGTTTGAATAGAAAAGTTAAAGAAATAAATAAATCATCATAATGATTAAACAAATAGAAATAACATTAAAATAATTAAATATGGGGTGGAACGCGTATGAGTCCCACTAGCCCACATATTGTGCACACACATATAGTACTGACAATATTATGATACAACCACAGTCCAGGATAAAAGAAAAGTTAAAGTCTTACATGCCTTGAATGGTAATTTAGCCTACCAAATACTTCTATTGATCGTAAGTCCGGTCGGCGGACTCTTCTCCAAACCTATGCTGATATCCACCTAGGGTTAAGATTTTAAAACAGATAAAATGTGAGTGAAAGGCTCAGTAGGACTATATTTAAAAATTATTCAACTTCAAAAGAATTTGCATAATCAAATAAACATATAAAAATGAACTAGAACAATCAACGAATAAATAATTAAATGTGAAATTAAATAAAATATAATCTTCCCAAAATAATTCAAATAAATCAATCAAGAGGGTACCATTTTCCTTCCTGGGCAAACCATACATGACTCACCACCGTAGTGGCCCAGCTGGGTTTCGGCACCTGCCCCTAAGGTTGTTCACTACACAACTCGATCTCTGATATGGCATCATGCCCTCAATATATATATATATATCTCTTTGGTTCATAACATCTCTTCTTTACCATATATAATCATTCATATTCATTATGAAGTTTATTATAAAATCCATCTCAATCTGCTGTTTTAGAAAACAGATAATGAAAAT
>CAMOHE010035732.1:0-53763 GCA_946598075.1 Artocarpus hirsutus
CTCAAATGTGTCTCTTTTAAGTGTATTTTTTCTTTTAGTTCTCTAAAATAATACTATTTTTTAATAAATATGGTCTTCATAAATACATTTTTCTAATTGCCTTACTAAAACAATTTCTCTTGATTGTGTTTATATTTAAAGCTCTTTTCATGCATCTCTTTTGCACTCCATAAATAATATATTATAAGTTTTGCTCCATCAAAATCATTTTCTCATAAGTGTTCTCCTCTTTTATGTTTCCATTTTACTAGACTAAACTCCAAAAAAAAAATAAAAAATAAAAAGAAATTAAACTTTTTTAAAAAATCTTACATTTACATAGTAAAAAATTAAATAATTTGAATATACATGTCTTTCTAACTATTTTATAGTATTAAGAGTTAATATATTGATAGTTTCTAATTGCCCGAGTGAAACAATTTCTTTTGATTGTGTTTATACTTAAACCTCTTTCTATGCATCTCTTTTGCACTCCAAAACTAATGTATTATCAGTTTTGCTTCATCAAAATCATATTCTTAGAAGTTTTCTCCCCTTTTTATGTTTTTACTATATTAAACTCGGAAAAAAAAATTAAGAAGAAATTAAACTTTCAAAAAAATCTTACATTTACGAAGTAAAAAAATTAATAAATTAAATATGCATGTTCTTCTAACTATTTTATAGTATTGAAAGTTAAATATTAATAGTTTTTAGAGTTTTTTTTTAGCGCATGCCGCCGAAACAAAATCATAACTCCGCCGCTGCCAACACAATGCTTGGAACAAGATCGATTAATTGCAAGGAGGATTCTTAAAAAAAAAAATAATAATAAAGATCTTAACTTCTTGAAGTACAGTCAACTCTTTTACCAAAAAAAAAAAAAAAAGACCTAATGATGTACGGCTTGTCGTTTTTTGGTTTGGGACGACGTGATTGTAATTAGATTAAGCCAAAAAAGGCCCAAAAATAGAGAACGAATTAAGAAAACTCGTCGACAGCAGGGATCGAACCTGCGCGGGCGAAGCCCAACAGATTTCAAGTCTGTCTCCTTAACCACTCGGACATATCGACGATGCTGATCAGCTGAGAAATAAAATATTTCACAGCGACACCCAAGTACATGTATACATAAAACAAAATATTCCTGATCATTAATGCATAAAGAAATTGTCTCCTTTATCATTCACAAGATCCTAGTAGGCCCCAAAGTCGTGGATTTCCCTTGCATGAGCATGACAGTACTTTTATTGTTTCCTTTCCAAAAAAGATATCATAGACTGTGGAGTAAGTATGAAATTGGAAGCAAAGATTGAACATAATTACTCAAACACATAATAATAATATCGTTGTTTTTTCATGCGGTCCTGCTAAGCATCCTACGCATCTCCCACTAATCTGTATTGAAGGCTTTCTAAACTTGCATTTCAAGCTTTGACTTGTTACACTCCAAACGTTTCCCTTTTTTCCTAGACGGGGTCCCTTCTTTTCCTTCAAGCTAAAACTTTGGAGGAAAATCTCTACACCGTTGATTTATAAAGGCAAATTAGCTTTATTAAATTAGCTTCTATGGAAATGTTAGGCCTTGGAAGTAGTGTTTGTGAAGACATGTATTAATGTTATCACCCTTTGTGTCTCCAACTTCGTCTTGTAGCCTTCTTAATTATAAAAACTACTAAACTACCTCATGCTTTCTTGGTAACAAAAGCAGTGTCAATGGCGGAGCCACATTGACATAAGTTGAGGCACGTGTTTCAACTCAATTTTTGAAATTTTTATTTTTAATCATATTTTTTTTTTGAAAATTTAGTCGTGTCTTTATTAAATAATTAAAATATGCTGTTACGTTTTTATTTTATTAAAAAAATTATGATTTTGCTATCATTGAATAAATGAAGAATATACCTATGTCTCGATTCAATAAAATACTATCTTTATTTTTCTTTTGCATATTGCCCACTAAAAGAAATTTTGACTTCACCACCATTAGTCCAAAAGATAAATAAAATAGAATTATTTGTCTAAGGTCTAATAGGGTTTTGTTTTTTATCGTTAAATTTGGTCAAAATTATTTTTTTATTGTCATGTACCCTGATCGAGGTGGCTACATGACAGATTAATTAAGTTAATTGAACCAAATTTTAATTAAACTCGTCAATCAATTAACAGTGTCATTTATAAAAACGGGGTAAAATTTAAAACTCTTAGATAATTACTTCTAAGTTAAAGCAGTTAAAATAAAAATAAAATAATAGAAACTAATAAATACGAGCTGGGTTACACCTACATATATGTACACACATGGTATCGATATAAATTAATACAACCATAGTCTAACCCAAAGGAAGAATTGTTAAAATATTATATGCCTTGATCGAATAAGCAAATAACCTAAATAGAAAGATCCTATGGTCCATGTGTATGTCCAGTAGCGTCCCGCTCAACGCTATGCAACGAACCACCTAGGAGGGGGGAAGTTTTAAAACAACAAAACTGTGAGTGAAAGGTACAGTAGGACTTGAGCTTAGAAAACATTAACTTTAATATGTAAATCTTTCATAAATTAAAGGTTATAAAACACAGTAAATAATTTCTTCGATAACATACTTACCAATTCGTTCCAACATCCATCTGAAATTACTTTATCATTTATTTTGAGCAAAGCCATTAAAAATCATCAACGTAGTAGCCTAGCTGGGTTTTGAGACCTGCTGCTCATGTCGTTCTCTACACAACCGGATCTCTGAATATAGCATCATGCCTTAACATTTCATTCTGAACGGTGTTTATGACACTTCTAGCTCTATATCATTATTCAAGTCTCATATTACTAAGTGTTCTCATTTACATTCATTATTTTGTTCATTATGATCATTTCATTTTTCAACAACTATTGAAAGTAACTGATAAATTCTTCTCAATCATTCCTTAAAAACATTTTTAGAAAAACACGTTGTGGTCAAAACCCTTTTTAAATCATGGCTAACAAAGAAAGAAGATCTAGAGTCTTACCTCGTTATCCCATATGAGAGCACAAATATCGTAGTCCCAACCTGCTATGCATCAGCTTCTTGGAACCACGAACAACCTTAATGGGCATTTTGTAGAATTCTTGGATGGATCAAGCTTTGTTTCTTGCCTCAAATCAGTAGAAATAGGCTCGGAGGAGTGGGATTTTTCTAAGAAAAAGAGAGAGGGTACTGACGAGAAGGAGAGGGAAAAAGAAGAGAGAAAAAGAGAGAGTGGTGAGGGAGGGAGGGAGAGTGAGGAATACATAGAGGGGGAGTATGGGGGTTTTAAGCCGAAAAACCATGTCCAGCACATGGTTTTGATAGAAGGACGTCCTGATCATTTGACAAATTGTTTTGTTTCAAAATTTAAAATAACTAATAAAAATAATTAAAAGTGAAATTAATTAAAAAAACCACAAAATAATTAGATTAAGTTCAAATTACAATAATGCATACTAATTCACCATCCTACACACTAATTATACTTAATCAATTCTTAGGTGTTATATTTACTGAGCTAATGATTGAAATACAATACTTACCAATAAGTTATTATAATTGTTTTTCAATTAAAAAAATAATAAAGAAAAACATTAGCGACTCGGTCCAAAGATTCCACACCCCATAACGTGTTACACTTTGTAATATAGACATGGGTAGTGTTTCTAGTCTTCATTCTTCAACCTAAAGTCGTCTATTGTCTCGAGGAGTGACTTTTCAACTACTACAACACTACTTAGTACTTGAACAGTGTGTTGGTAGCTACTATCTCTCACCAATCATAAGTCATAATGACAATTTGCCACTCCTTTCGCTGCCTTCATCATCACCTTGATCCCCTCCACCTTCACAATAACGAACTTTCTTTCTTTGATCAAACTTTCTTTTCTTTACGCCTTTGAAATATACGCAGAACAAAGCACTTTTGCTCATAGCTAGCACTCTGATGATCAAATTGTCACTCCCACCTAAAGAAGTAATCATTTTCCTCAACCCCAATTCCCGGCCTTGTCTTTTTGTTTCCTTCTCTTTCCTGCCTTGAACTTTAGCTCTATTTTTTCCATCAACACATTCTTCTTCTTGTTCCTCTTTCCACAGCTCCTCACTCCATGGACCATCACACTTGGTGGGTGTGCTTCTTTTTGTTCTTTGGCTTTTGGCCACTAGTAGTTTTCTGTGATCAAGATGGTATGCATTTTCTTTTCTTTTCTTTTATTGTTTTTAATTTTTCACTTCTCTCTAATTAATATATACTAAATCATGTGCATTGTTTTCCAGGTTTTTTGAGCTTATCTTGTGGAGGAACAACCAATTACACCGACACATTTGGTATCCCATGGATCCCAGACAGTGCATACATAAGCATAGGAAACAAAACTTCCATTGATTACAAAGAGGGAAACTCCTCATCAACTGTCCCAGCTCGGTTTTTCCCTGCTTCCCAACGTCGAAATTGTTATAGATTACCAGTGAAAAACATGTCGTCCTTGGTTCTTGTTAGAGCTGAGTTTGTGTACAAAAACTATGATGGGCTTGAGAAAGCCCCAGCATTCTCTGTGTCCCTAGGAACTGCCACTCTTGGCACAATGGACATGGCTAAAAATGATCCACTTGTAGAAGAGTTTGTGTGGCCGGTGAATAATAAAGAGGCACTGTCGTTTTGTTTGCTTGGTGATGGTGTTAAGCACAAGGGGTCTCCTGTTATTTCCTCACTTGAAGTTAGGCCCCTTCCTGAAGGAGCTTACACAAGTGGCATGGAGGATTTCCCAAATAAGTCACTAAGGAAGAGTCATCGAATCAACTGTGGTTACACAAATAGATCGCTTCGGTATGGACATTTTGCCTTTTGCAAATGAAATTGTATTATTCTTTTTACTACAAGGTTTGCCACAATTTCACATTTTAATGTAGTGTTGAATATAATTCCACAATTTTGTTTCACACTTCTTTTATGTAATTGTCATGTTAGATTCTTGTCGTGAATATAGTAATTACCCTTTGCTATGATAGCACGTTTTATCATTACTTGTGCTAATTACTGATAATAGCATAGAAAAATGTTGTTTATAATTTTTTTTTATTGCTGCAAATATATTTAACCCTTAAGACGAAATTCGACATATTACACACCTCATAACTTGGAAGCATTGACAGTTAGTTTTTCCACGAAAACAGGTATCCTTCTGATCCATACGACCGAATATGGGATTCTGATAAGAACTTTACACCATTTCATGTATCAACTGGGTTTAAGATTAAGCATAGCTTCAATAGTTCCCACACTCTTAAGGAGAGTCCCCCACCAAGCATTCTTCAAACGGCGAGAGTCTTGGTACGAAGAGAGGTCATGACATACAATTTGCCTCTTGATGCGCTCGGAGACTATTACATCATCCTCTATTTTGCTGGGATTCTTCCTGTTTTCTCTTCTTTTAATGTAATGATCAATGGTTTGGTTGTACAATCAAACTACACTGTCAAAACTTCAGAAGTTAGTGCTTTATATTTTACAAGGAAAGGAATAAAGAGCTTGAACATCACCCTTAAGAGCACAAGCTTCTATCCTCAAGTCAATGCAATTGAAGTGTATGAGATTGTTGATATTCCCTCGGAAGCTTCATCAACCACAGGTGATCGTATTGTACTCTTTAAACTTGATATCACATAGATATTGATAGTTTGAACTTTGACATTGAGCGGTGCTAGAGATCCTAACTTTTTGATACCAACTCACGTGATGGTGAGTTGTTGCCGTTTCACTGGTAGATGCAAATTTTTTAGTATTAAATGGTGTGACGAATGTTTAAAAACTTACCAATAAAAAAATGACAACTCACATGTCATGTCAGTTGGTATTAAAATGTTGGGATCTGCAATATTGTTCTTGATACTCACTTCATTTCAATCTTTCAGTCTCAGCTCTTCAGGTTATCCAGCAATCTACTGGTTTAGACCTGGGATGGCAAGATGATCCATGCTCTCCTACGTCATGGGATCACATAGGATGTGAAGGAAGCCTTGTCACAACATTGTATATATATCCATAAACAATTATTTGGTTTTCCTTTCTTTCTCTCTGTATTCTCTTCAGATTGACATGGATTTTCTTTTTCCTTTGTTAGGGAACTCCCAAACATCAATCTGAGGTCAATTAGTCCAACATTTGGTGATTTGTTGGATCTTAAAGCACTGTAAACTCTACTGCACCACTCTAATGCTTAGAATGTAACGTTACGTTTTATCATACTCGGTTCTTATACTTATGTGGTATGGTTTTTATGCTCAGGGATTTGCACAATACATCACTTGCTGGTGAAATCCAGAATTTGGGTAGCTTGCAACGCCTTGAGAAATTGTAAAGTTCCACTATTGGTAACTCATTATCTTTTCTTTCTTCAGAAAATATTGATAGATATTGATTGAAATAATATTCGCAGAAATCTGAGTTTCAATCATCTAACATCCTTTGGTTCGGAGCTCGAGAACTTAGTTAGCCTGCAAATTCTGTGAGTTTCTTTAACGGGATGGTTTTATTAATCGATGACTTATTGTGGGATGTTTAAAATATCGGGGGCCAAAATGTGATATATCCAAGCAAACGTTGGATTAATCTTTTTCTTTTTTCAATTTTTTTTTTTTTTTCCATCTGCAGGGACTTGCACAACAATAGTTTAGAAGGAACAGTTCCAGATAGCTTTGGAGAGTTAGAGGACCTTCATTTATTGTAAGCAAATATTAGAATCTGATGAAACACAAAATCTTATGTTTTGCTTTTAATTATAACCCAACTCAACATTTTGTCAGGAATTTGGAAAACAACAAGCTTCAAGGTGCCCTTCCGCCATCTTTGAACAGAGATAGTTTGGAAATTAGGTACTGAAGTTTGTATCACGATGTGACAAATGTATATTTGTAGTTGTGACAAGTCTCAGCATAGCATTCTGATGCACAAAACTAACCAAACTATTCCAATGCAGAACATCAGGAAATCTTTGCCTCTCTTTCTCCACAATGACATGCAACGACGTGTCATCGAACCCCTCAATTGAGACACCCCAAGTCACCATCTTCACCAAGAAGCGGCACGCAGCTTCTTCTGGACTAGACCATTTAGCAATTATACTCGGCGGTACTGGTGGAGCCTTGCTTGCCTTTTTCTGTATCATCATTTTGATACTCTTGTACATGAGGAAGATGAGAGGGTCTCGAGTTGCATACACAGGAAGTACGTGAAACTGTAATAAAAAATGTTTTTCTCCAAAAGAAGTCTACTGCTTCCATTCTTGCTCATATGAACATTCTTTTTTTGTGTCGATCTTAGGGGCCACGGCGGAAATTCGAAACTGGAATCCGGAAAAGGTTTTCACTTACAAGGAAATCAAAGCAGCAACCAACAATTTCAAGGAGGTTATTGGGCGTGGTAGTTTTGGATCAGTTTACTTTGGGAAGCTGCGAGATGGGAAGCTTGTGGCTGTGAAAGTGCGGTTTGATAAAACTCAACTCGGTGCTGATTCTTTTGTCAATGAGGTTTGCTGTCTCAATGAATTCCTATGTTAGTTTTTGTTAATTTCTGTCTTTACCGGAATTGCCTTGTTTCTCCGATCACATCTTGGCATTGTTTTTAGGTGTGTCTCTTGTCGCAAATTCGCCACCAAAATCTTGTGTCTTTGGAAGGATTTTGCTGCGAATCAAAGCAGCAAATACTCGTTTATGAGTACCTTCCTGGTGGATCATTGGCTGACCACCTCTATGGTATGTTGAGTTCATAAAAAGGACTTTTTGACCCATTTTTTTAGTTAAAGCATTTCCCTTTTACACAGCAGAATGTTTCTCTTTCAGGTGCAAATAGTAGAAAAGTTTCACTGAGTTGGGTTCGCAGACTGAAAATTGCTGTTGACGCTGCAAAAGGTTTCTCTTTTTTGCTCTTATTTCTTTCATAACATCACGTAAGAAACAAACAAAATAGAAAATGATTAGCTTGTTTTTCCTGATCAATCTGAACCTTGTTTGTATTGATAGGGCTGGACTATCTCCACAATGGAAGCGAACCGCGAATTATACACCGTGACGTCAAGTGTAGCAACATTCTTTTGGACGTGGAGATGAATGCAAAAGTTTGTGATTTTGGCCTCTCTAAGCAAATGACTCAGGCAGATGCAACCCACGTGACCACGGTCGTCAAGGGCACTGCTGGTTATCTCGATCCCGAGTAACATTTCCTTCAAAATTCTCACTTCATGATTTCTGCAGATGATTTTTTCAATTGGATTGGTTTGTTTTTGACATTGTAAAGTTTATATGATATGCAGATACTATTCCACCCAGCAGTTGACAGAGAAGAGTGATGTATACAGTTTTGGAGTCGTGCTTCTTGAGCTCATTTGTGGGAGAGAACCACTGACTCACTCCGGAACCCCTGATTCCTTCAATTTGGTTTTATGGGTATGAACAAACAACCTCAACTTCTCCATTCTCTTTCTTTTTTTTGGCCAATATTCAGAACAATGAAAACAATCTATGCTCTGAAAATTAGCTCTACTCATCAAGAGTCTAGAGTTAACTTCAATCATACCCCTGAAGAAGTCACATTTTAAATTATTATTGCAATTTTTGAAACAAAAGAAATATAATATGAAAATCAACATTTCCATGAGACTACCTATATAGTTTGGAGCACGAATAGAGTATCTAACTTTTCAGGTACAAGTCTAACATTGAAAGAGGTTTTGGTTTGAGTCAATGCAGGCCAAGCCTTACTTACAAGCAGGTGCATTTGAGATGGTGGACGATAGCTTGAAAGGAAGTTTTGATGTTGAGAGCATGAGAAAAGCAGCCTTGGTTGCTATTAGATCTGTGGAGCGAGATGCATCAAGGAGACCTACTATTGCTCAAGTGTTGGCTGAGCTCAAAGAAGCTTATAGTCTTCAGTTAGCTTATCTGGCATCTCGCGACATTTGAGTTCAAGATATCCCGATCAGAGATGTTGGAAGAGTTCATCACACATTCATTTTACCTTAAGAATTTTCCCTCTGCAGAATTAGTTCATTTACCCTGATATATGTACACATACATATATACATACACACATACGCATACAGGATGAACTAAGAAGCATCTTATTGTTAAAAGAGAGAAAACAATGTAATTTATTTACCAGTTTATTGATGTTTATTCTGCTCATATAATTCCAAATTATTCATCTTCTTTCATCGAAAGAGACATTAATACCATTACCTGAAGACGTGATTCTAAAGGGACACTGCCAAAGAGAAATTTACTTCAGATGAAATGTAAATTCAGTGCAAATTAATTCCCCTTTTTTTTTTGGCCAAGTTTAAGGCAATTAGCTATATTTCGACCATCTTATATCTGTACAATAACTCAAATAAAAGACATCAATGGATGGTTATTCAACAGATTTTATCTCAATGGCCATCCAAAAAATTGAATCTCTAAGTTGCCTGTTTGCTTTATAGGATAATGCCTTCCATCCTCTACTCAGGGAACTCCAACGAAGGTTGTGTAATAGAATCTGGCTAGCTAAAGTACCGGCGTTTCACAAAAAGGAACAACGCTGTTGAAGCAGCCAGCGCATAAGGAAATACAGTCCAAACTCCCTGTGTGGTAACACAAGTCAGAGCCACTTGATTCCAAAGTTTTAACTTCATTTGTATAAAAAATCTAAAATGGATACATACCACAACTGTTGCCACTGTAGCAAGGGCGAGTAAGGGGCGCTCTCTCATCAGGAATCCTATCCCCAACTGTCGTCAGGAGGAGGAAAAAAGAGCAGTTAGTACCAATCTGACTCGGGAAATGGAAAAAAGAACAATTTTCCACATTAAAAGCCCAATGGTTTTTTTTTTTTTTTTCAATTTTACTAAAACGGACCAAAATTAACCTGTATTGGAAGAGTGATCAATCCACCACAACAAACTCCAGCGAAGTAACAATCAGTAGATATGCCCTACAATAAGATTAAGCCACATCGTTGTTGGGAGATCATCGTAATATCTGATAGGAAGTTAAAAAGCCAAAAAGTTCCTCGCTAAAATCTAAGAGAAGAGCTTTATATAGAAATGTCACAATACTTGTGTATGCTCTAAGTCACCTATTGTACACCTCTCATTTTGTAGTATATTTTCTCAAAATTGTTTGTAAATATTAAGTTATTAATGCATTAAGCCTGAATAAGGATTTAGCAGTGATAACCAGATACTAACCAATGCCCCGGCCAAAAAACCTGTTGGGTTTCTCACTCCAAGGGAAAATCGTTCAACTGCAAAGATCAAATATTAAATGTTACAAAATGACAATCGGATTAAGCTTCTCCCCCAACACCCACATGAACCAAAACAGCTGAAAACAAAATCACAAGCATAGTCGATACAAAGCTGTTAGAGCTCACCAAAACCAATGAGATTGCCATATTTTTGAACTGCACGAGTTATACTCAAAGCTCTCTCTTTGCCAATCCCTAACTGTATCCATCATCGAGATAAGAATATACCAATTTTTTTTTTTTTTTAAAAGGCACTGCTTTAAGAGCTTTTTCCCTTGTTAATTTTAGAAATTATAAGGCCAGAACTAACCTTTGAACAAACATCATCACATGCTCCAGACTGCCGAAAAAGCTTTCCGAAGTAAAATGGTATCAAGTCGCTAATGCATACTCCCCTAAATAGTGTCAAATTGATATTTTAACACAAGAAGATAGGGAATTGAAAGCCTTCACTTAAAACATAAATTGATACAAAGCTTATGATATAGAGGCCACTAACCAGTACACCCACAGAATTGTCGATATAATGTACCCGGCATTCCTAGAGAAAGATTCAGCAAAAGACTGCCATGTCCCATCCAAAGACAGCATCCGCGCTAAAGAGATGCCAACCTAAACCATTCACCCAAAAAAAAAAAGGAAAAAGAAGACAAACAATAAAAACATGAAAGTCACAACTTCAACAAAACCAACAAAGATAATTTCTTGAGCTTGTGAAAACTGAAGTACCAGAACGGAGGACAGACCCAAATATTTAAAGCTTCTTCACTGATGAAAAGACCAAAACCAGCAGCCATAAGCAACCAAAAGTATATCCACCTGCAAAGCATTTCATTCTCACACACCTCAAACACGCAAGATTTAATGGAGGAACAGAGAGAGAGAGAGCAAGAAAACTGGTATACCCAGGAGCATGTTCTGGCAATAATATTCTGTATCCAAAGGCTTTAAAGGTGAAACCAACAGGAGGTGAAGCCATTACTGAGGAGGATGAACTTTCAGGAAGAATCTGAAATCCGAGTGAGGATCCCAGAACTGGTCTTTTCACACAAACGGAAATCAGCGTGATTGTTGCAGCTAGGCCCACCGCAATAGCGATTTTAGCCAGAAATGAAATCCCAGAACCAGGCTGAGTATTTTTCTCATCTCCAAGAACAGTATAAAGTATTGTATCTTGTCCATCTGCAGCTTCTTTAGATGTTGCAGCTTCATTCTCTTCTGCACCCTCCTGTTCATGACTTCTTATCCTGTGTGTTTAAAATAAGAATTATCTCAACATTTGGGAGTCAAGCAACAATGGGCAATTGAGATATTGACAATAGACCAACCATAAGCCGAAAGGTAAGAACAAAATTGAACTTTGAATGCATTTTCTGCGAACATTAAAATAACAAAAGAGATCTTTTCAGGGGGAAAAAAAAGTGATACAAGAGACGCTTAAAAGTTATATCTAATGCAGAGCTATAGTACGTGTAATTGTAGAGAAAATTTGAAATTGACTAAAAAAAATTCAAATTTTAGAGGCAAAACAAATCGGCAACTGAAAAAATGCTGTCTCCATTAATTATTTTATACATATATTTTTAACAACTGATATGATGCCTCAATCAGCTTTGCATGAAAATAGTTCCTTTTTTTTTTTGTTGTTTCTAAGACAATTTGTTAGAAATAACTCCATGTCAAACTTTAACAACTAAAATTATCCCCAAAAAAAAGTTTACCGAGAAGTGAGAAGTTTCACTATTACTCTTAGCGCCATTCCAACTACTGGCTTTTTCTTTCTTTTCAGTCTTTTCCCTGATTATCAGCAAACGAAAACGACAGAAAAGATTCCAACTTTTTTCGTTTTCTCAGCAAACAAACACTAGACCAAAAAGATAGACAAGCAAAGGAAATGAACTTACCTGAAAGTTTGGGGTCTAAATAACCGGGCAGCTAGCCTATCTCCATTCTCGCCGCTGAACAACCTACGACTGACATCGAAACAGCGCGAATGCCTCGCAGGTTGTCTGTTGAACGGTTTGGGTGTCTCCGTCGGACGGAACACCGACGATGCTTGCGTCAAAACCGCCATTGAAGACATGCTGGAGCTCCGTTGAAATGCGCTGTCAGAGCCGGTAGAACGACACAGCTTTGGATGATTCTAGAAGGTCTGAGAGTAGCTTTACAGTGCCGCCGGAGAGATAAATAGGCTTTGCTCCCACTTCCATTGTTTGAATGGCGATAGATGTACGGACGAGGCATATGCTTTTAACGCCTCAACGAAGATACCTTAAAAGAAAAGTTTGTGGCTCAGAAATCTGGGCTGCCCAAAGATATCGTCTTTTTTTTTAAGAGAAAAAAAAATTTATGGTATGATATTTAACACAAGGTGTTTTTATTTTAATAAATTCATGTCATGGATTATAACCGTAGCCATAAAATCATGGACCTCAATTTTTAACATAAAAAGTACATTTATAACTTATTACTTATAAAACAATAAACCTTAGTTTAATTTATAATGTACTTTTTAAATTAAGTTTTACTTTTTTTAATAATAGAGTTATAATTTTATAAGATTAAATAGAATTATTTTATTTTAATTACTGGATTTATTTTTAACGGTTAAATTTTATACTCATAACTAGTTTTGTTTTATATATTTATAATTTTTAGTTGAATAGTGGCGAAACTTTTTAATCAGATGATTAAAATAACAATGGGTATACTTATCCTACATAGAACTTCTTTATTTTAAATAAATAAACAAGAATAATAAGTTTTTTTAATGTTAATTGACAATGTTAGAAAAGGGGTTTTTTTTTTGGGGGGGCCTAAAGGAAAAGCTTGCTCCTTGTTTGCTTCGTTTTTATCATGTGCTTGACAAACATAAAACCAGTGCTAAAGCAAAATTGCCCTTTTGCTTAACAAACATAATACTAAAGAAAATTTGCATTTTTTCTTGCAATATTACTATCTGTAATGTAACTTATGTTTCTTGAATACGCTACATCAATTAGGTCCCCAAAAAGATGTTGCACCAAAAATATCATGAAAAGTATTGTTCACCAATAATGTACTTTAGAGACTTATCCACGTGATTCAAGAAGTCTACTAAACTCACCATTGTTGGGGTTCGATTTGAAAAAACCCAAATAAAAAGGCCCATTTCGAATGTTTAAAATGCGTAGTCCGGATTGCGCGACGAGCAGTGCAAGCTCAACTATGATGCTTCTTGCATGGTACTTGACGCATTCATTTCGTAGGACCTAAATCGATTGGATCAACCCAATTGCACCAAAAACTCTATAGTCATAATTGATTTGCTTACTTAATACAGAGTAAGCTAGAAACAGCCAAATGGCAGTTATAATCCACCAAGCTGGACGGTTAGTCGGGAAAAATGATCCGAAATGTGAGGTCAATAGCCTCGGGACACATATACCTATTCCATTTTCAAGCGCTCCGGTCCACCTCTTTTGCACGGGAACTCCAATATGCTGGTGAGAGACCTCTATAAACAGGCCTAAAACCCCATTATAGAAGACCATATTCTCTCCTTCGTACAAGAACGTACAACACTCTCAGCCTTACACATTCAAGCATTATTTTTCCATTTAATTTTTAGAAATTGTTGTAATTGTATAAGAGAACTGATTATCATAGTGAAATCATCTTTAATAGTAGCAGACGTAGCTCAATATTTGAGCGAAACACTATAATTCTAGTGTAGTATCTCTAGTTTTAGTTATTTTGTTTTGCTTCATTCAAGTTTATATTTATGTTAGATATTTTTAACAAGTTGTTTATGATCTAACCGAATTTTTGGGCATGCGAGGACCCAAAAAGGCTGTCAAAAAAGCCAATTAAACTATAAAATTACAATTTAAATTACTTTTTGCTATAATATTTTTATTCAAAAAATTTGAAGCAAAAAATAGTTTAGGCCACAATTTATGGTTCGAATTGCAGTAGCTAAACTAAACAGCCCTTGAATTTGGGGAATTAACATACCATGTGTCTTAACAATTTTCATCATAAATAATTTCCTTAATCAGTAAAAGGCAGCTGAAGACATAAATACAATTCAATCTGAGTCATGATTCCTTAATTAATAAGGAATTCAAGGAATCACGTGAAAATTCTCATTTTACTAATTTATGTTCCTTTTAAACGTTGTAGCGCGTGGAATTTTACCTCAAGAGCCTATTACGGCGTTCCCACGTGTGACGGCTTTGGAGCGCAGACATCTTTTCAGTTACATGTTACAACAAGCTAATACGACGCCGTTGTGACGGCTGTGAAGAGCCGCAAGTCGCCAAAACGGCGCCGTCGGCGCCGGCTGTCAACCACTTTTCCATTTTGCAAAACCGTGGATTTTTCCGACGTGCGACGTTGAAACAAAACCGACGATTCTGCCAACGTGGAAGTTCCACGAAAACGCTTCCAAAGACCTCTCGATCACGATTTTGCTTTCAACTCTTGGTGGGTTTTCTGTTTTAGCTTTTCAAAAGTTTTTTATTCCATCTTTTGATCTTGAATTTTCTGTAAATTTTCTGGGTCTACTCTTTTTTTTTCTTTTTTAATTCCAGCTTTCGTACGATCTTTTTTTTAATTCAATGTTTTGATCTTGAACTTTCTGTAAATTTTCTGGGTCTACTTTTTTTTTTTTTTTTTAATTCTAAGCTTACTTTGACACTAATCTTTATGTACTCACTTTGCTTTCTCTAGTTTTTCTCTCAATATTTAAATGAGTAAGCATGGTTATAATAATCAGCTGCAACGTTCTGGAGAATCTGGGATCATCTTTTCGAGGCTTTGGTAATCATCACGCACTGTTTTAATAAGAACTACTCCCTGTAAGTTGTCCTGCTTTTTAAAAAAAAAATATTCTGCTCCAGAATACAAAGTATTGAACTTTTTTTTTCTCTCTGTAAAATATTTTTTCTTGGTCTAAAAACCCAAAATCATCATATTTTCTCGAGTTCTCCGCTTGTAAATAATTATTTAGTTGCTCAGACTTCTGTAGAAAAATCTGGGATCTTGGTCTTGGAAGATGGCTTTGCGAGAAATTCGTCCATGGACGTTATGTGGTCTAATAGGAGCCTTTATTGATCTTGGTTTGGCTTATTTCCTGCTTTGTATATCGGCTTTTGTCTTCTTTCCATCGAAGTTTCTTAGCATTGTTGGACTGCAATTGCCATGTCTTTGCAATGGGTTTTTTGGGTACAAGCATAGCAACTTTTGCTGGCATAGATTGCTCATTGATTGGCCGGTTGGAAAGATCCATGCTGTTCATTTGTTAGCCAAGAAAAGGTTCCCTTTCGATTTGGTTTTGTTTAGAGACGAAATATGTGAAAATCGGGTTGTTGAGTTGGGAAGTGGAGGATATGATAGTTCTTTTTCGGGGTCGAGGAATCGAAGTCTGGTCGATAAAGGAAGTGAATCTGAAGCTAAAGGAAAGAGGGTTTTGAACGTGAAGCAAAGGTCTGGGATTCGGCAGCGCCGTAGGCGGGCTGCTCTCGCATATGAAAAACTCGCTTCTGTTTTGCCATATTGTAGTTTGCCTTCAGGTGCTCCTATTTTCCCCTCTCCTAGTGATTATGGAGAAAAGAGAGATAGACATTCTGAAAGCTTAGTTCCCTTAACCAAGAGAGAAGATAGTCCCCAGGGTAAGACTTGTGAAATATCTCAACTTGTTTAATTGTTTTTCTCATGTACAACATTCCTTAGGAACTTGCATTTTTTGATTTGGATACTTTAGCCATCTTTTTCAAGGTTTATTGAACTGAATATGTGGCTATTCCTGGTTGGGTATGAAACTTTAAAAGTTTTTCTCTTTGTTTGAAAATCTTGTTTTGGAAGTCAAAAAGCTATGTCCTTGAACATTTAAATTGAGTTGAATATGAAGCGTGGAGTTGTAACTTGCTAAACATGTGGAACGTTTTTTCCCCATTTTGGTCTCCCTTTTACGAAACACATTTTAAGCTTTACATGTTCTAATCTTTAAGGTGCGTTCTTAATTTTGTTTTGTGATTTTTTGCGAGCTTTTCCTTTTCAGATGATGTAACAAAATCAATTGATAATTATAAGGGTGAAGGGACTTTCCGTGGTATTGAACTGAGTGGAACATTTGGTGAAAGTAACGACACCGATGAGAAGTCAGCTTGCTTTGAAAAATATATTGATGATGCCAGAGAAAATGAATCCTTTGTTGGAGCTGACTTTGATAAGATTAGGTTGTTGGAGCGAGCTCTTGAGGAAGAGAAAGCTGCTTCGGCTGCTCTTTACCTTGAGCTGGAGAAAGAGAGAGCTGCTGCTGCAACAGCTGCAGACGAAGCGATGGCCATGATATCACGTCTTCAGAAGGACAAGGCATCAATGAAAACTGAAGCCATGCAGTATCAGAGGATGATAGAGGAAAAATTTGCTTATGATGAAGACGAGATAGAGATTTTGAAAGAGATACTTGTTAGGAGGGAGAGGGAGAAGTATTTTCTAGAGAAGGAAATTGAGACATATAGGCATATGAATAATACAGGAGGCAAGCATTCGAATGGAAAAACTAGTGATACATTGGACAAATTGGGACAAAGACCTTTATCTTCATCTTATTCAAGCGCAGATCCAGAAACGGTGCTGCACAAGACTGTTGATGATAAATCCCATGATGATGATACAGAAAGCAATGCAGTTTCTCCTTCAAGCCATGAGGTTCCATATGTTGAGAAACAAAGCGATTCTATGCAGTAGACCATTTTCATTGAAGTCATGACGTTGACTAAAACTGAACTTCAGAAAGTGAAAATTGTGTCTGAAGTTCAGGTTTGTCGTTTCTTTCTTTCGATGGTTTTGATACTGTCCTGCTAATTTGGAGCTTCTGGAGAGGAGTTGTATAGTACTAAAAAATCGTGTATATATATGCACAACCAAGGTAGAAAACTGAGCCTAACAATACATGAATAAGGTTATTAGCACGGGATATGCAAATCCCTGGGTATTGACTTTGAGAATTCCTTATCGGAGTGCTTGGTTTGAGGTTGAAGATTAATATTAAGATTGAATCGCGTAGAGGAAGGCTTTGGATATGCAAACCCAGCAGCGGGCTTTTCTTTCTTCATCTTTTTGTAAGGTAAAATCTTTCCATTTGTCGTTTTGGCACTTTTCTAAGTGTTGCATGCATTATCATGTTTATTTAAGAACTCTGGTGTTACTGTTTTGTGATGGTGTAAAATGTAATGTTAACTAAACTGATGGGATAAAGTACCATCCTTGGTAACACAGACAAATACATTTAGGTAATTGTTCATTAGCCAAGACCACAAACGGCATGAGACAGGGTAGCATAAGGTGCCTTCAGTCCTCTACTTAGCCGATGTGCGACTTTTTGTACGTGTACTCCGCTCTGATACCACTTGTCACGTCTCAAAAGAGCTCTTGTTGAAAGTTGGGTAGCTCAAGACTTAAGTACTGCTTTTCGATCCTTTACTTAGCCGATGTGGGACTTTTTGTACGTTACAATAAGGCTTGGATTTGACAGGATGCGGGTTCGATCCTTTATAACAAAAGTCACGTCCAGAAAAAAAAAAATGATAGTCATAAATGGAGCTTACTCAAACTCACTCTTATTCAGTTAGGTTATAATGAATCCAACGATCAAAGTAAGGGACAAAACAGGAATATTCATGTTATTGAGTTTTTAGTCAAATTATCTCTTCAGTACTAAACTGAAAAGCTCTTTTCTTGTTTCCTTTTTTTGTCTGTATTTGATTGTTTCTTACTTTGTTTATGTGAATCTAATTGATGAAAAAAGGCCTCCGGGCCTAAGATCTAGTGATAGAATGGTTTGCAGATCTCATTTTGCCTTCACTGCGATTTCCTTCTGCATCTTTCAGTTTTCCCCTTGCACGTCCCATTGCTTGAAAAGTTTGTCTTTCCTTTTTTTATCTGGACACAAGTAAAGCTTGAAACTCTTTTTGCTCAAATTATTGGACTTGTGTTTGCCCAATTGGGAAACAGTTCTGGATATTTCCATTTACTACATCCATTAAATCTGGCCAGTGGCAATTTCTGTTCACTGCAACACTCTTTTTGCTCAATAGAATGTAGATTGAAACTCGGATCTCTTGGTAATTTATCACATATTTATAGATGAACAAAGGGTAAAAAGCAATAAAAAACAGTAGAAGAATTACGATTTTTCCTCGTTATGTACTTCTACGTAACCATTGCTTTCATTTTGTCCAGGTGAAACTTGAAAAAATTCTTCTGCAAAAGTAGCCTTAGCCGGGAATCCTATGAAGTTGAAACTGCCAGAAATCAATCAAGTACAGATTGCTAATGGTTGCTAAATATCTGGGAATAAATTCCAATTATCATAATTAGTCAGTGGTTGTTTGTCTGTTAAGTTGTAGATGTATATCTTAATCTTTTCAACTTTATTAGATCAGAATAAAATGGTGTCTTAAGGCCTTAAAGCTGGTTTTTAAAAGGATCTGTCACCACCTTGTCTTGTCTCTTGGAAGACAGAAAAAAAGGAAAAATGCCCTGTGAATCGAACCATCATCATTATTATTATTCTTATGCCAAAGAATATCAAATGGTTGCAATTATTGTTCTTTATAAAAGCTTTTTATTCAAACGGAGATGGGCAACTTTTACAGTGAGCTCGGTTGGTATGGATCGTTCCTTTTTCTTTTCCTTCATATTGATCGTATGCTAGACTCTGAAAGAAACTGTAGTCTTTGGACTATATTATTAAAAAAAAAAAAGGGATAAGAATGAAACTGCTACCATCGAAGCTGTCCTTTTTCGTTAATGATAGGTATTGTTGTTTTTGCTATTAGATTAATTTTTCAATGATCTGATCTATGAGTAATTCTATGTCGCATACTATAGCTGTGAAAAGAGTAATTACGAACTCGATAGAGCGCAAAATAAAATTATACAATTGCATACCTTAAATGATTTATGCTTACTTATGAACTTGATATGATGAGTCACGGACTCTAAACGAAGAAACTATAGTGTAGAAAGATAAACTTGTGAACCGGCATTGGTGCTATGAATTAGACTCCCAGCGTTAAGAAACAATGCTCATAGAAGAATCAAGAACACGGATCTGGACGAGAGAATTCTGGAATTTGGAGCAGAAGGAAAACTCCCACGTTGCTTGTTGGTCATCTTAGATTCAAACAAGGTTCCATTTGCTATAAGATCTGAAAAAGAAGAAAGACAAATGTGTTCGGTTCCTGCCTAAGCGATGTTCCTCCTCAAGAAACATGCTTGATTCAGGGCTATTGCATGATTGAGAATTGAAAATTAACCGTTATACAAATATAATAATATGGCTATTTTGACCATAACCTTTATCAACGTAAACGGAGCAACTGGGTTTGGTGAAAAAATAGTCGGTTAAATATGTCTTTTTGTTTGATGGGTGGCTGAGTTTTATCGTTTTCCGGCTCTACCCTTTTGAGTTTTTCAGTGTCACGTGCACGAGAATTTGCCTTTTTACCCAAATCTAACACCGAAGCTTCTGTGGCTTTGTCCCCCCTTTGTCTCCTTGCGACTCGTTGCCGTGTCAAAACTTGTTTAGTATTTTCTACTATATTCAAGAAAAAAGAAAAAAAAAAGTTAGAGAAATGCCGATAAAATTTGTTTGCTAGTGCCAATATGGTACATTTTATTTTGGAGGGATGTATGTAGGGAATTTATGGCGAAGCCAGAACTTTCTTTTAATAAAGGCACCATAAATAAAGTTCATAGTATTTTATTGAATAAAAATGTAGTTTTATATATATCATGAATATGGGTATGATTATAATTTTTTTTTAAAGTAAAGGCACACAATAAAATATTTTTAATATTCTGTAAAGATACAATAACATATTTCACTTATTTCATAGAAACATAGTCATCATTTTTCTTTTGAAACAAGGGAATAATTAAATTTAAGTATTTTAACTTTCTTTAAAATTTTTAGATCTGCCATGGCTGTGAGATGAAAAATGCGAATTAAACATGCGCGCATAAAAAAAAAAAAAAAGGAAAAGATGAATAAAAGCTTCTAGATGATAAAAGGTCACACCCTTGGCGTCATTCAAAAGAAGACAAGAGAAAAACAAAAAGAAAAGCAAGAACGTCATTTTCTCAATAGTTTTCTATGAACGTCGTTATCTCTAACTTATGGTTTTGAATATGTTTCATATTTTAGTTCCGTTGCAAATTGGCTGTCACAATGTCTAACTACAGATGCCTTACTATGCAAATGTACTTTGGTTTACAAGGACATGCCATCTTTCAAAAAAAATATTTTTCTAACCTTTTCTCGTTGAGGCCAGTTAGGTTTTAGAGGGTTGACGATAGAAATCATGTAGCCAGAAATGTTTGTTGTGTACAGTGGAAGTAGACCAGGTAGTTATTTTTCTTTCTTTTATAGCATCCCTAGCTTTTCCATTATTGGTCGGTCGGTACGTTTCACACAATTATATCAATAAATTTAAAAATAAGATTTTTGCAAAACAATGAGAGTCTCAAAAAAAAAAAAAATCAAAAGGTAATATATATGCGTTTTTTAATAATTTTTTTAGGGTATTTGTGTTGTATAGAAAAAATTATTGCGCGCGAACCGGTGAGTGAGATCTGAGGGGAGAGGATGACCGACGCTCCAAATTCCACATGGCAAAAATCATGTGGGTTGTGACGTGGAATAATTTGATTCTTTTCTCCAATTAAAAAGTCTCAAACGCAGGGAGCGTGTAGCGTGAACACTACAGCACCGAATAAACACCACCAGCCGTTAACAAACGGCGACGTCGAAGACCAAAGGAACTACAATATTATATTAAAAAAAGAAAATGAAAAAGTGATTTGATTGACAAAAGAAAAATAAAAGTTTTAAGAAGCAGCTGCACCTGAAGAGTCCAACAGGTGACGGAGCCAAAGCGGGCGTTGCACGCTACATCTGTCGTAACGCTTTTGATAACGACGTCTCTTCTTCTTCTTCTTGTGTCTGTTATATGCTCCCTCTCTCTCTCTCCTCCTTCACCGTAGCTGGTTTGAGAGACAAAGAGAGAGCAAGAATGGCATCTTAATCAGAAAGCAACACGATTCGCTTTCTCTCTCTTCATATTCACGCCTATTTTGTGTTCGATTCGGAGACAGCGAGAGATCGGAATTCTGAATCTGGAATGCTCAATTGCGCGAATGTGGTTGGTCGAAGGCCTTTTAGTTTTGACGGATGATCGGTTTCTGATTGATCAGGATGCGTTTCGGACCATTCGCGCCAGGATTTTATTGTCTTCTGTTTGTCTCCGTTGTGCATGAAATCTTGGTGCGTTTGGTCGTTTTATTCAGCTTTTGATTCCTCCGAATCTTCTGTATCCTCGATATATATATATATATATATATATATATGCTAATTCAATTGCCAATTTACTCGCCGGATAATTTTTTCTTTTTCTGATCAATTGTTGATGCAGATGTAACTGGCGATCCGATTGTAAGCTGCAATGCCAGGTAGATTCATCTGAAGTTTGTAAAAAATTGTGCTTCAATTTTGATTTTGTTGATGACAACGATGTGTTTGGTCTGTAAATTTTTTGGATGTGTTCAGGTGAAGTTGTTTTAGTTCAAGAAGATGAGAAGTCGAGAGCTTTTGAAGTTGAAACCTCTGAGGACGAGAGGAGGGGGTCTCGTGGCAGATCGCTTAAGAAGAAGACAGTGCATGCTTCGTTAAAACTCACGCATTCTCTCAGAAAGCGCGGTAAAAAGGTTACTCATTGTCGGTATGCTACGATTTCGATCGAGGATGTTCGGGACGCCGAGGAGGAAGAAGCAGTCAATTCATTTCGCGAGGCACTGCTCACCAAAGATCTTCTGCCGGCTCGCTTTGATGATTACCATACTATGTTGAGGTAATTCGTATGTTCCATTTCTCACCGAAAGAAAAAAAAAAAGATGAAAAAAAATCTGGAAACTTTGATTTGTTTCTATCAAATTTCTGAAGTGTGGATGGGAAAATACTGAGCAGAATCAAAGAAATTAATTTATGGAGTTGTCTCGTAGTTTGGATTTTTCTTCGTGCTGATTTTTAATTTTCCAAGAGATGTGTGGAGATAATACATAGATACATACATGCATACACACACACACACACACACACACACATATATATATATATAGACTAGCAATTTTATGAATTAGAACTTCATTTTTTTTTTGTACAATTGTATAATATTAATTAAGGCAACATTTTTGTGGCTGGAAGAGAGCTCCCGCAAAAAATATTTTCCAATTTGTTTTTTATTTGAGTTAGCTTGTTTAGACGTAAGCCAACCATAAGCTTTTGTAGAAGAATTGCACCAATTCATTTTGCTGGTGCGTGCTTGTTTTGTCAGATCAAACTTCAAAAGCCAAAGTCCATTTTGGTCTTGTTTTTCTAGATGCGGAAGATTATGTCGATGGATTACCTGTCTGACTACTTTTCATTGTCCCATGTAACCGTATCAATTAATAGGAGACAGATTTCTTTTAATTCTAGCGTCAAGGCACTTTTTTTTCTTGTTTCTTATGTTTCGCTTCTAGCTTTTGCTCTTAAGTATAATAAACTTGAGGCAACACTCATGCAGATTTCTGAGGGCGAGGAAGTTTGACATTGATAAGGCTCTAAATATGTGGGAAGAAATGCTCAAGTGGAGGGAAGAGTATGGTGTTGATTCAATTGTGAAGGTAAAAATGTGAAAATAGCATTGCAACTAGTAGCATATGCTTGTTGTCTTGATTCAGATTTAACAATGATGCCAACGACTTGTGCTAATTCTGGGACTTTTGCTGTAGGATTTTGTATACGACGAGTATGAAGAAGTTCAGCGCTATTATCCGCATGGTTACCATGGTGTAGACAAGGGAGGGAGACCCGTTTACATTGAAAGGCTTGGAAAAGTTGAACCCAGCAAGCTAATGAGTGCCACCACAGTGGAACGATTTTTGAAATATCATGTCCAGGGTTTTGAGAAAGCTTTTGCAGAGAGGTTTCCTGCATGTTCTATTGCAGCAAAAAGGCATATTGATTCTAACACAACAATCCTAGATGTCCAGGGGATGGTAAATTCTGACAAAACCATCTTAATTTACACTTTACAGTTAGTTACACTACCTGTGATTTATGCGATCACAATGCTTCTCTTTTGATAATGCAGAACTGGGTCAGCTTTGGCAAGGCTGCCCATGATCTTGTTATGCGCATGCAAAAAATTGATGGCGACAATTATCCTGAGGTGCTTTGGTTATTTACAGTACTAGAAAGAGTTATTATGTGAATTTCATTAGTCATTCTGATATTGGCTCCTTTTCTGCAGACATTGCATCAGATGTTTATAGTCAATGCTGGCAATGGATTCAAACTGCTATGGAATACAGCAAAAAGCTTTCTTGACCCGAGGACCACTGCTAAGATACATGTATGCAGTTTCTCAGTCTTTAATTTAACTTTGAAAGTTTTTATCAACTAATCTGAACTCTGAAATGCTTCTGCACTGATTCCAAAGGTTTTAGGAAACAGATATCGAAACAAGTTGCTCGAGGTTATAGACTCAAGGTTGGTGGTCTACCTTATTTTTCTTTGGCTGCTGAGCAATTTTTTTTTATTTGTTCAATTAAAAGTTGAATTTTTGTTCTATTTCATTTTTCTTGATGTGTATGTATTTTGTATCCTGCTACAAAACTTAATTTTAGCATCATTCCCTTGAACAGCCAACTTCCGGACTTCCTAGGGGGAACTTGCTCGTGCCCGAACGATGGTGGATGTATTAGATCTGACAAGGGACCTTGGAATGACCCAGAGATAATGAAAGTATGGTTCTTTTCAATAAAAAAGTTCTGTTTTACTTGTTCACTTGCGTAATTGGACGCTTAGCAGATCTAAACCTTGAACTCAATTTTGTTATTTTATAGGTTTTTCATGCTGGAATACTTACATCATCACTCATCTCACTTCTGTTTGCAGCTGGTACATAGTGGAGAAACAATGTATTTACAAAAAATAAAAGGTTCATCTAATAGTGACAGTCTAGGAGTCAAGTTGTCCCCTAAGGTGACGTGTTGATGAATCAACTATTGATGCCATCTTTTACCATCTCTTCTTTTAAAAAAGTCTTCCGCCATATGCTATTCCTGTCACTTTCTAAATTACCGGCTTTATGCAGGTTTCAACTGCAGGCGGTGAAATAATTTCCACTGCCAGGTTGGAAGCAGACGTTGCGTCAAGTATTTCTGGCTTCAAGCTACCAATGCCTCTTTCTGACAAAGTAAAGTTACTGGATATCCTTTAATCTTTTTTTTTTCTCATTTATTCTTTTTAACCCTGTATTATGATAACGGAAATGCGAGAAGTAATTAGCAGGATATATGAGATCAGGTTATCTCATTGTTTTTAACAGTAATATGACATCAAAATTTTATATTAACAAAGTCAAAAAAATTTAACAATACTGGATAAAGTAACGGATGTCTTGATACTTTTAGATTGATATAAGTTCTGATTGTTATCAACTTGAACTTCATAATTTATAATCAAGGCTCAGATAATATTTCCCCAATATTCCTTAGAAGTAAGTTTTTTCAGTATTCTGTGAGACTCATTCAATTGAAGTTGTCAAATTTCTTTCACTGAATTATAGAATTACAGTAGGGTAGCCATATTCTATTGATTTTATATGCTGATCGAGCTAAAATTTCCAATTATATCAATCCAAGTCTCGTTTTGTACTTTTTCTTGTCCAGGAAAGGACAAGTGAATCTGCATCTCTCTGCAGTCCGATTGAACCAGGAAGCACTTCTGGAAGAAGCGAAATTGCGGGTTCAAGTTTGACTAGTATGTAATCCCTCACTTATTTATCATAGCTGTTAAGGTTTACTCGAGAAATGGTATTGAATTGTTGCAAGTTAAACCAGTGACCTGTTTCTTAGAGCCTAAATCCAAGGAAGTCATTAAATCATCTTATTTATAGAGAGGGGGAACAAAAGAACATTGAAGCAAAAGTGTAATTGTTGATCATTCGTATGTTAAGCAGTTTATATATCTAGTGTTTTTCCCCTCATAGAAAAAGATAATTTCGAAATATTTTCAGTTTTCCTAGAGTTCTTACGCAATATGTTTTACATGTTTCCTACTTATTCCTGCAACAGATAATTTGACCACTAATGTTGCTCCAAGGAGGCCAGTGAAGGATATCATTCCCCAAGCAGCAAGCTTAGCTTTTCACTTCATACTCAAGATATTAGCGTGTATATATTTAATTTTTCCAAGGTTAAGAAGAACGACGACAGTGCAACAACCAGAGAATCAGCTAGAAACACCAAAACCACCAATTGCAGATTCAAGTTCTCAGGAGCAGAGCACTCTCCTGGCAATAGAAGTGGACCCACTCTGGCAGAGGTTGCAACATCTAGAAACTGTAGTTGCTGAGCTGTCTAACAAACCTACGAGGATACCTCAAGAGAAAGAGGACATACTTCATGAATCCCTGAGCCGTATTAAATCTATAGAATACGACTTACAAAAGACTAAAAAAGTAAAATAACCTCTTCTTTGCTCGTAAATCAAGGGTTTTCTTGTCCATACAGCAGTTGTATCATGCAATTTATTGCTTTTCTTGATCATTTGTTGGTTACTAAACTTTAGTTTCATTATGTAGGCGCTACTTGCAACCGCATCAAAGCAAGTGGAACTTGCCGAGTCGCTGGAAGGCTTAACGGAAACCGCCTTAACTGTATGACCCTCTGACCCATCGACTAAGAAATATAATCTCAAATTGACTGGGTTTCGAAACAACACAATTTTTCAGGAGCTCTGAAAAGTTCTATGTCCCGCCTTCTGGTCTTACAAGATTGAGTTAATCAATGGCAATGTTTTGAACGACCCAAAAAATTCCAGTTCTCTGTAACATTGTCCTTTACAGATACAGAGATATCTTTTTCATAAGCTTAAATGTATTTGTGTTCCTTTTTACCCGACGAGATTTGTGCATGTATAATCATATCTCTTCACATCACTGGATTACTGGGCAAGCTTTTGACTGAAGTCTTTCAATGTAGCAGGGAACAAACTCTTGTTGGCCAAGAAATTGCAGGTCTTATTCCGCAAGAAGATGAGCAAAATTCCCTTTTCTCAAGAATACTGAAATTGCCAATTCACGATACTTTTTACTTTACAGTGCAATGACAATCAGATCTGAAGTCACTCAGCCAAATTAAAGGGGTTATCATGTTAGGTAATTAATGTCCTTTTGATGTTTCCTTTTTTAATGAATATTTCTTCTTCACTTTCTCCTTTTTAAAATTGCAAAACCTTCCTCTCTGATGTCGGTGCCTTATGCATCTCTTCGTTTGAATCTCTCTATCAGGTTGTACTAGTTGGAAGCTGAAACTGTTCATTTACCATTTAAACAGGAGAGTCTGCACTGGAGAATAAATTTTTCTTGGATAAATATTGGCATAGCAAGTGTTCTAGCGGAAAATAACAACAATAACATCGGCACAGCGAGAGTATCGAAGATGCGCATAATCTACGAGACTAATTTTGCTGTACATACAATAATTTTTTTGAATTTCCTTTTTTTTTTCTTTTTTTTTTTTTGTATTTTTAGACGCATAACATTCCATTACCTTGCATGCATTTAGATACCAATAGCAAAATTTCACAATAGCACAGATATTGCTACATTTGTATTTGACAGCTTAATGCAGTTGATAAAATTTTCACAGATTTGATCCTTAATAAATAATGCAGCCCTTTTTTTTTTTTGGGTAATAAACGTTATGCTTGTTATGCTTAGTTGTAACTTTAGTTTTAAGTTTAAGAATTATAATTTATGAGAACTTTATACATAGTAATTTTTTATTTTTTATTGTAGTTGTTGAGAGTTTTGTTGAGAGTTTTACACTGTCGATAGTTAAAAAATAAGTTAAAACTAAAGTATTTAGCCGTCACTAAATATTTGATTTTCTCCTGAAATCCAGACGAGTTCTAAGCTTCGTCATCTGAAGCAAGAAAAGACTCGTATCATGGCGCTTGTAACGATTACAATCTTAACATTACTAATAAAGCAGACGAATCCAGCTTTTCTTTTTTAAATTGAAATAGAAGAATTCAAATCAGAAGAGCCAATTATTATTTCTGACACTTATTCTTAAACAGAGAACCAGTTTTTATCATTAGCTAGGAGAATCAGTTCGTACTTTCAACACCGTACGAATAATCAATAGTGCATTCGTCGGGTAGCTTTCAGTACGGTTCGATCAGATCACATCTTAAGCCCAAAACCCTAGGTGCATGCAATTATTTGCATCTTTTGTCGTCTATATAATTATTTATGTCCCCCCTATAAGAATCTGTTTCTGATTTTTTTTTTCTCCGAATTTTTTTTCTCAAATTAATTTGCAATGTTTACAACAATATTGCCTTCTTTGTCGTAACTCATAAATACTTTTTTTTTTTCGGAAAAAATTAAAAGAAAAGAAAAGAAAAAGAATTGACGAGAAAAAGTTATAAATGGAAATAAAAATATATGAATTTTGAGTGTTTTACCGTATATGTCATCAACCAACTTCAACAGGCGGCAATGAGACGACTAAACCAAGGTCACAGGTATAATTGACAATAATAGTGTCGATTTTTTAATACTAGAAAATTACAAAATCATACAAAAGTATAAAAAATAACACTAAAAAATTACAAAATCATACAATAGTATAAAAAATAAATTGTTCAAAATATTATGTAAACTCTTAGGACAGGACTAGCAAACTATCAACAATGCTTCTCTTCTTACGCAGTCAGAATTTTCTTATAGTATACATACAGTCTGTCTTTGATACTTCGTAAGGACAAATTCTATCCATAAGACATATAAACAAATGGTGAAACATGATATTTACCGTGATATATTTTTTTAAAAATAGTGTGATATTAATCTACAATGGATAAGACTTTTGTTAATGACTTGTTTGAAATTTTAATTATATTAGTAAAGGTGTTGAATTTTTTATTCACAACAGACTCTAATTTTCATGGTTTTTATTAGTTTTTTTAATTTAATAACATACTATGATTTTCATGATTTTTAAAACTTAAAACTAATAACAAAAGGTAAATATAGCAATCCAAATACATTAATAAATTACAGCACAAAATGGAACAATATATTAAATGCATATTTTAACATATGTCCACGTCAATATTTACATTTAGAGCAAAGGCCTACCTTAAATAGATATTCAATCCTTTTTATTTATTTTTTTAAAAACAATACATTACATGATATATTTATAACAGTAAAACTAAATCATAACTCTTTCTTAAAAATACTTTAGAATAACAAAATTAGGTAGTACGTATAATAATATATTTCACAATTATGTAACTAAATTACACTACAATTATTATACTAATTTAGAATGTGTTAGGTAAAACAATAGGCAAAACAATCAGAACCAAAAATTGAAACAACTCTACGGTAATATATGTGAGTTTATATACTAAACTTATTTTTATTTTATGTTATAGCATATATAAATTTTACATTAATTAAAATATGTTGTCAAAAGCATTGTTAATTTTTTATTATTATATTTTATTATAAATAATAAAAAATTATGACTAATCAAATTATACCACGTGTGTCTAAAACTCATGACCCAAAGAAAGAAAGAGGACGACACGATTCCACCAGCGGCAGTAGCATTAGCGCCGCCCTGTCCCACCTCCACGTTCCCCTCCCTCTCTCTCTCTCTCTCTCTCTCTCTCCAATGTCCTCCTCTACCGAACCGTCGGTGAAGAAGACCCAGCAGCCGAACCCCTGGACCCACGAGGAGACAGTCAACCTCATCGAAGCCTACCAGCAGAAATGGTACTCCCTCAACCGCGGGCAGCTCAAGTCCCCCCAGTGGGAGGAAATCGCCGTCACTGTCGCCGCCCGCTGCGGCTACGACTTCTCCCACCCGTCCTCCAAGTCCGCCCTCCAGTGCCGCCACAAGATGGAGAAGCTCCGCCAGCGCTTCCGCTCCCACTCCCACCGCCTCGGCCCTTCCTCCCCCTGGCCCTACTTCCACCTCATGGACCGCCTCCTTCGCGGCCCCTTCCCTATCTCCGCCCGCCCCATGGACGCCGACGACCACCTCCAGCCAAACGACGCCGTCTATGAACAACCAGATCTTGAATCAAACGACAATGGTGATGTTGATGACGAAGACGACGACGACGACGACGAGAGCTGCTATACCAAGTCTCGGAGCATCAATTACATTCTCCGGAGACCGACGATTGTGAATCGGTTCGCCGTCGGGAGGGAGAAGTTGGGGAGCGGGAGGAAATTCGTCGACGACGGTGTTTCTAGGGTTTTCTGTGAGGAGCCGGCGGCGAAGAGGGCTAGGAACGACGGTTGTGATGAGAAGGGGAGGGATGAGTCTGATCAGTCGGTGCTGAGATTGGCTGGGGAGATTAGGGCGTTTTCGGAGAGGTTTGTGGGGATGGAGAGTATGAAGATGGAGATGATGAAGGAGACGGAGAGGTGTAGGACGGAGATGGAGACCAAGCGGGTCGAGATGATACTTCGTTCTCAGCACAAGATTGTGGACGCCATTGCTAGGGCTTTTGGGTCATCCTCATCATCGCCTAATCGAATAAGCGTCGCTAAAGAAGAGGCTTAGAAGGAAGGAAGAAAGGTTCCTCATTTTCACTTTTTTTTTTTTCTCTTTACATTTGAATTTTTATCAACAATGTTAAATTGGGTTAGTTTTAGTTTGTTATGAAAGTTTTTCCTTAGGTTCAAAGTCCATTTACTTTGTATAGTAATGCAAAGATGAACTCTGAATTTTTACATGATCATTCAAAGAATTATTGGCTCTGAACTTAACATTTGTTGGCAATTGTGGTAAAATTTGCCTCTTTGCTTCCACTTTGTAAGGGGACAGTTCTTGAAGGAACTTTATGAGTGTACTTGCTGGCCAAGTATTGTATAAAATGTTAGTTTGGCCTTGCCATAATGCATGTCTTTGCAAAGGGGATGTTTTGAATGTACCCTCCGTTTGGTGCAACCCAGTTTGGAACCGTCCATAGCTTTTAGCAGTTACCATGTAAAGCAAAAGCGGCCATAGCTATATTATAGGGTTTTTAACTAAAAATAGTTCAAACCAGTGGATTGAACTCTTCTTTTAAACACCGCATATGTTTAAGAGTTAAAAAGAACTTTAGTCCCACCAACAGTTTTTAGCAACTACAGTGTAAAGCAAAAACAACCATAATTAAAGTATAGGATTTTGAACCAAAAATAGTTCAAACCCATGGATTGAACTCTTCTCTTAGACACTGCATATGCTAAAGAGTTAAAAAGAGACCAAGAATTTGAATTTCTATCGTCTTGGGACTTGTCTTTGATGCTGATTCTTTATACCCATTTTAATTTTGAACATTGCGGTCTCCTACATATTGTGATCGTTTAACATCAAGCCTGAATCTTTTTTTTTTATATATATATATTCTTGAATCTTGATGCTCGGGCAGGTTAATGTATAAATCTTCTTCACTTAAAAAAAGAAAAGAAAAAAAGAAAGAAACGTATAAATCTTCAATATTACCTTAAATGGCAACTCTTACCAGAACGGCTTTGAGTTTCTTTTGAACTTCCGGAGCCTGTTCCTTTTCCTCAGAAACCATGAACCATCAGCTCAAGTAAAATCATTGTTTATGTTCCTGTTCCTGTTCCTTCGAGTTTTGGTGGCTTTAGCAAAGAAGTTCGATGGACATTTATCTTCAAAGGAAGCTTAAGCCAAAAAGCTCTACTTGAGAGCTAAATTTGAGTCTGTTATGTGGGACTATAAAATATCCATGAATACACGTGGGGTCTGTTCAACCTTTGAAGAATCCCAATTTAATTTGTACGGAGTTCGGCATTCTGCTATTTGATCTTCAGTTTGAACTGCCAATTATGCAGCTCATATATTGGTTAAATTTGACCTTGGGTTGGACTATGAATTGGTTTGGTTGGCGGGTCCATCTATTTATTCTGTTATCGTGTCACATGCTCAATTTTAATAACGGATTAATATTTACTCAAGAAAAAAGGAAAAAAAAGAAATGGCCAAATGAAAATTTGTCAGCGCCACCATGAATATCAATTATAAGTTATCAACTAAAACACACACAGAGAGAGAGAGAGAGAGAGTACGCTGCAAACTTTAAATTTTGACCAGCAGATGATGGATCCGCTATCAGGGATTTTGCATTATAGAAACTGAGAAAGTCGTTACAGATTACAAGGATTCCACAGACGCCCATGGCATTGAGAGATTAATGATTGTTCTAACACCATTAACCAGTGTATACACCAGTACCCAATATTCACAAAATTTGCAAAAGGCTTTTGCCCCATAAAAATGATTGCCACCCCCTTAACATAAAAGGGTAATGATACATACTCTAATCTATCCTAAGGGAAAAAAAATTAAGACAGAAAGGGGTCCCCCATTACAGACTCTATCTTGATAAACCGGAGGAAAAAGAAACGAGAGATGAGACCCTGTACACATACCTCTATATCAGTCTCTATCTGCTCGAGCTCTAGAGGAGTGGTAATTTACATGACTTCCAAAAATCAAAAACAAAATCCCCTGCCAATACAGCTTCAGTAGTCCCAGTTACGTTTTAACAAAACCTGAAAATAATAATCAGCATCTCTATCTATCAATGCCCTTGTCCAATAACCAGCTTCATCTGCATACAACCCCACATACATATCAGCTTCTTTCTTTGACCAAAAAAGAAGCAGTTAAAAGAAATGCAACCATGGAAGAATTCATTCCGAGTATGAAAAGGAATGCAGCCTCCCATACAGGAGTTATAAAGTGTTTCTTCGTAATTATGAAATTCAGTGAACTTCAAGCACTTGAAGTGCTATACCACGTTATCGGCACTTTTTTTTTTTTTTTTGCCTCTCTCGGGTATCATGTCTGTAACGCATGATAGATACGTTATTGGCACTTTTTTTTGGAAGGATGCAAAATACCTGTACACTGCTGTAACAAGGGCAAACAGGCCCAACCTTGAAGGGACCGGTTGGTCTCAGAACAGCTCTGTTTTCCATGGTTGATTCATTCCGATTTAGAAATAGCAGGCCTCAAATACAAGCTTCCCTGCCCTGCTAGCAGATGCTGTATTTGCTCTGATGAGGCTGCTGTTGCAAGGGCACTTGATTTTGTGGTGATTTTTGTTCAGGCTGCTGCCGCTGTTGTTCTTGTTGCATATACTGTTGGGATGCAGGTGGCAACATTGGAGACTGTTGTACTGATTGCGGTGGCATCGTCTGCTGCTGTGACTGCTGCCACTGAGCCCCAACATTATGTCCATGAGGGGGCAAGCTACCAGACAACTGTCTTGGACCTAGCCCTTGACTAATAGGTGGTGTTGGCTCAGTTCCGGATGAATTTGGAAGAGATGGGCTCCCAACAGAACCTGCTTGAATGGTTGAATTTGGAATATTAGAATCATATGCAGCAGGTTCTGATGATTTCCATTGAGGTAGCGCAATCGGAGAAGCTACGCCTACTGCAACAGATGAATCTATAGAGGACTGAGATATTCCCACGCCTGCACCCACCTGAGAAGTACTATTTACAGGCTGCTGCTCAGCTTGTGCTAGATCATTCTGGGGCTTGTTTGGCATCTCAGAATTCACTTGGCGATTTTGTGGAATCATTCTCTGAACACCTGGCTGAGTTTGATTGACTTGCTTTTGATGTGGCTGTAATTGCTGGTGATTGGAAGCCATAACAACTGGAGGAACAACTTGATGTGATGATGATAGTACATGGCCCGAAGAAACAGCTGGAACCTGGCCTTGAGTGCTGTTATCTGAATGAGAAGGCATTTGCTGCAGTTGCTTCGTCGAAGGGGGAGCCGAGCTAGAAAGTAGCTTTGGCTGCAGCTGGGAATGGTTTGAAGATTGAGGAACCATTGTCTTTGGAGGTTGCATTGAATTGAGACCAGATCCAGAGTACATGCCTTGCCCTTGCATCAAGTGCATAATTTGCTCTCCTTTCTCCGGAGGCTGGTTTCCAGGGGGCACAGAAAGGCCATTCAAATGAGAAGGGTCCACTGAAAGGTTCTGAACCATCCCTCTTCCTATCCCCTTCATGAGTTTAGCTTGCTGCTGAGACTGCACATGCTGCCGTTGCTGAGGATGGTGCCTACCAGTTTGTTGAAGATGCTGCTGCTGTGGCTGGCGCTGCCGTTGCTTTCCCACCTGATTGGTCAACCCACTTGCACCAGTATTCCTGTTGATCCCATGAGGTGGAAGGTGATGCTTCGGCTGATGCTGCGCTGATATAGGATTCGATGGGGAAGATGGTGTTAAAGGGGACAATGAAACTGGGTGAGCTGGAGTTTGTGATTGAATCTGGCAACTATTTTGTAGATTTGATGAAACGGGCAGGTGGGTCTGCGGCTGGACATGCGACATTAGAGCATTAGATGCAGCAAACTGTTGCTGCTGCTGCTGCAAAAACCGTTGCTGTAGATGCCTGTCTTTAGCAAGTCGCATAGCATAGGCTTGCTGCTGTGAGCCAGTAGCATGATTGGGGCCTTGAAGACGAGGGTGATGAGGGCTGCTAAGTCCATGGGACTGTTGCGCAGAGACCTGATGTTGCTGCTGGGGATGGCCTGGATATGATGGAACTGGTGGTGAAGTTGTCTGGTTAGAAAAGGAAGCATTCAAACCATTGAAGGGAGTAATCCCTTGGCTGTTCCCTTGTGCCCCCTGCATCTGAAGCTCCGGCATCATCATTTGCCTCTGATGCTCTGCATTATGTCCAGGCTGTGAAGAAACATTATTACGTCAAAAGAGGCTCTAGGGCCAGAAACAGTGACATGCAGCAAATGCTTATGCACAAGACAGATCTAATATAACTTACTCTTCCTCGTATCTCTCATCAATTTTTGGTTCACTAAAAACTGGGCAAGTAGTAATAAATACTTCAAACTTTACCAATAAAAACATAGTATAGAACAATGTAAGAAAGGAACTCACCTTAATCATATGCAAAGCCTCACGAGGCCTTATCATTGAGTTTCCTTGACCAGAACCACCTCCAGCATGCATATTTACAGGGCTAGGGATCCCTACCATACTAGATGAAAGCATACTCCCAGAATTGAGCATAGGAGATGAAGTCATTCCCTGGAACCCTGGCCTTGAGATTGGCATGCATCTGTTCATCCCTCCCATGATGCCGATACCATTGCCACCAGGTAGCATACGAACTCCACGATCAGGTCCAGAAAGAGCACCAGGTACAGGCAAGCTCAATTGCTGAATATTTCGTCCAGGTAACGCGTGATTATATTGTTGCATTCTTTGCTGTTCTTCAACAGGTAAAGATGACGTTCTTGGAACACTGTAGCGACCATCCCTTTTTTTATAGGGACAAGAAATTAGTTTTCTAGTAAACAAACAGAAAATTACAAACAGGCACTTTAACAATCTGAAGCAACACTATAGTGTGTTACCTAACAGCGGCATTAAGTGCACCAGATGGTGATGCCAAGTTATTGCCCAAAACCACACCAGCAGATCCCTGTAGGGGAGAATTTGCCCCAGAAGAAGGAAGTAAAGATGCAACAGCACCCTGGTTTGGTATTGATAAACCACTAGCATGAGAACCTTGACATCCAAGGGCAAGGACATCCTGGTTTGATGGAGTTTTATCACAGAGATCAAGAGGCCTTCAAAAAATGAGAGAGCAGAAGGCATGTCGCACGTTATTCACAGCACAAGCAATTAAGTATGAGCCAGAAACATGAAAGCACAGATATATCTCACAAACAAAAAATGTAAAAATAATAGACAACACCATTATCGTGACAAAGGAAAGGGAACTCACGTCAGAACACCTCCATTCAGATTATTTGGGCAGACTTGGGAAAGAGAAATAACATGGGAATCGTGGGCTGGTGCTATTTGTTTCATATCCTGGTTTTCATTCTTCACAAAAATTCACAAGGACACAAGAAGATGAGGAAGGAAATCAAAAACGAAGAACATGTAGGAAAGGCTCATTATGTAAAGATTCCGTGCAAGTACTCATAAATCAGTATCACAAAACCAATGCATCAAGTTGAAAAAATACCAGTTATTTAAATGCTTTTACAAACCTGAGTCCTGCAATAATGCAGTTTCCCAATCTTAATAATTTTCTCAAAATGAGCCTTGAGGGTATCCTCCTCCTTTGGCTCTTGCAAACGTTGAAATAACTGCCTGGCACTGCCCTGCTTCAACAAAAGCACCAGCCAAGTGAAAACATGACAGGTCTTACAGTGATACACGAAACTGAAATACTGCAAAATATCAAATCTTGCCTTTGGAATGCCTGGTAATGTAGATGGATAAGGCTGAGATGACCCTGAATCTTCAGCGCTATCAGCCCCATCACCAGTACCTTTGTCCATCAATATTTTGTGACGCTCCTTGCATTCTATAGGCTTGCGAAAGATACACTGTATCTTGACTAAGTTAAAAAGGGTAGGGGACAAGAAACTTACAAAGCGCAAGTACCAAGAAAGAAAATACTGCTGCTAAGAACAATTCTTCAAAGCTCAAAACAAATTTTTTTTCCTTAAAGAAAAAATTAAAATAAAAAAAAAAAAAAACAAAGGCAGGATCCTATTAATAGCATATATACTTACCTTAAAGTGCAGGGTACTGTTGATAGCATCACTTATAAGCTCCCAATTTGGACCCATGTCATGTACAAGAACAACAAGTGCCTACAGCAGTAAAAACAATAATACTTTTCGTAGTTAGAAGCAATTCTAATACAACCACTGGGAAAAAAAAATGACGGGATGAAAAACAAAGGCCCCATTAGAAATGTTTCGACACGTTTTTTGAGGCAAAAATTTCAAAAACACTCTTAGCACAATTCTCAAAAAATTCTCATTTCCAAAACAAAACCATTTTCACCTACTTTAAAAACACTACCAAACGGATTGAAAGAGTCACAAACCTGGTCTTCAGATAATGTCCAAGGACTTCCAGAACCTGGCTGCCCAGCTGACATCTGCAAGAAGATTAGAGACTCAAAATTTAAAGAAACATAAAATACAAGGTATTAAAAAGAAAAGAAAAGAAAAGAAAGCCAACCCATCAATATAAGGTACTAGGGAAAATATAAAAATAAATGACTAAATAAACCCACAACAGAAAAAAAAAGACCAAAAAAATTCCTATAATACAGTCAACTAAGGACAACAACGAGAAGTACCTTCAGCACTTTAGCTTTCCGGCCTCTATCTCGACCACCAATCAATTTTATAAATTTACTTGTGTTAGACATATTATTTTGGGATGCCACCGGAGAAGGAATGGAACCAGTCGTTGAAGTGATATTGTCAAAAGTATTCTCCAGTGGTTGTTTTGATATCTTTGGCTTCTTGGCAGCGTGTTGCCCATATAAATATAAACCTGCACAAGAAACAGTTTAAATAGAGGATGCAGAAAACAAAAATACCAGATATTTTCTAAACCAACTAAAGCAAATGCCAGAAAGAAAATAACTTTTACCACTTGTGCCATTAGATTCAAAATGATGATTCTCAGGTCTCTTTTTAGAATGATCCCTCTGTATAACAAAAGGCACGATGAAAAATCCAATAACTACTACAGAAAATTCACAGCACAAGAAACTTAATGTCTCATTTATTCAACAACACTTCTCTAATTTAAAGTCTGAAACTAAACTGGATTGAATAATTAAAAGTAATGAAACAGAAATCACATAAAGCAACCTTATTAACTACCTGATCGTTAACCGTGGTAGAATCCAGCTGCCATTCCTGGTCATACGCAGAGCCCTGCAATGTAGAACATGAGAAACATAACCGGAGAAAAAAATAATAAACAAACAGAAACTGATGGCTTGGCATGACAGGATGTTAATATATGAGCTTTACACACCACATATTTTGCCTTCTTCTTCTTTTTAAGTTTTATTGATGTTTCTGCACAGTCATAAGTTAACTGCTTATCAAAATCCCCACCAGACTCAACTTCCATACTTTTCTGGAACTGGGATCCACCATGCATGGTACTCTGGTCATCCTGCAAGGAGTTAGTATCTCCACTTGAAGCATCCGTCTTCATCTGAACCTGTAAATTTGCATTAGGCGTGGCACTAAAAGGACTGACAACCCTCTGTCTGGAAGCAGTGCGCATGCGTTTTGTAGGAATTGGACCAACATTAAGACTAGCAGGCCTTTTCCCCATCAACATGTACTGTTGAGTGGTGGAGTTTCCCTGTCCATACGGCAACTCAGCTCCTGGTTCATATGACCTTGGGTATGAAACCAGATTCTGCCGTTTCTTCTGGGTAGATTTTGATGACTTGCTACCTTCAAGGGTTCCATGCAAATAGTATGTACTTGTTTCTCCTTCATCTTCACCACACGCATTCTCTGGAAAGCCGTAATCTGCAATCCAAAATTTCGCTGTTAATGAGCAAAATAGGCATAACAAGTCATCAAAATCCTTTCAGACTCTCGGTTATACCTGCCAAAGCATCATACATAGACGTCTCGACCTCCTCTTGCATGCTACTTCCATTTTTCTGAAAATTTTTCAATTGGATAATTAAATGTCCAACAAATTCAAAAGATAAATCAAGTAGTTACTGAAGCAAGCAAATAGCAATAAAATGATAAGTAAATATACAAAATGCATTACTATCAAATACAAAACACGAATTACATTCCTAGAATGACAGATGCAGAATAGAGTCATTCCAAGGTTTTTTTTTTTTTCTCTTTTAAGCAGCTAAAAACATAAGAAAAAAGAAACACACACAAAGGGGCAGACATATACCTCAATCCGTATGAGATGAGCTTCAATAGATTTTCTATAAGTTTCCATTGCACCCAAGGAAACCGTATAGAACAAATTTTCCTGCCAAAACATTACGCAACACATAATAATGGTTCCATAGAAAGCTAGGATTGTATGTGCAACAAATAATTAAACCCATAATATGCAAGTTGACTCTTTAAGCACAAGTCATGAGAATCTCAAATTTAAAAGTGCTCATTAGAGATATGTTTGAATTTGCATTTGTGTCTGCACTTGCGTGGACAATAGAGTGACATGGAACGGGAGGTGGGGAAGGAGTGCAAGATGGGTGGCTCATTGCAGTATCAGTAATCAAATAAAAGGGACCATAGGCAAAGCTAGCCATACTTCCGTAAGATGATCCTCCCAGGAAATTTCCTGAATTCCCAAATCGGACATCCTCTCAGGTGTTGCCGGTGCTTCTGCTTTGACTGCCATACCAAGAGAGCTGTTATATTTCAAGAATCTCACTGCATAACCCTGCACGGTAAGTGTAACATCCTTTCTGGGACATTGAACTTTCAATTCTTCCACAGGATCCTGCAGAAGATCAGGATAAATGTCAGTAACAAATAGCATACAAAATTATAAAATACTAAATATCATGAAGAATGTCGATTTCCTGCTAGAAGAAATAATAAACATCTTTAAAAAATAAAAAAGCAAAAAGAGGTTATGGTATATCTGATCTTAATCGGATACACATAATAAAGATCTCATAAACTGGCAAATGAAGCTTAGGAAAAGATGGATGGTTTTATCTAACATTTTAGCCCCTAAAAAAACACCAGCAACAACACTTCAGCCCCAGTCCCAGCTTCAGATAAAGACAAACTAGATACCACCTAGGGTTCCTAATTTCCTATCATTAAATTGACTTAAGCAATAACTATTAAGTCAGAGAAACATACCAGCAGCATGTTAAATTTGTCGTTATTGTCTTTAGAAACTTCTTTTGATGCTTTTCCCACCATGCTAGACTTGCAATTTTCGGGAGAAACGCCAGGGACACCACAGTTTAAAGTCAGCTCAGCTGAATGCCAAAATTGCATAACAGCCTTTGCCAAGTTATGAGCAAGTTCTTTCACTTTGGAACGCTGATGCTGTTCTTCAAATCTCAACCGAGAAGTAAGAGCAACCCGATGAGATATCTGGGCAGCAGCCGCTATCTTCCAAAGACGCTCCTATGAACAATCATAGGAAGAAAATTTGAGTAAAACATATCAAGATAGAGATTACGACATTATATATTAAAAATATAAAGATAAAGGCATTATTCTGACAGGTGCTAAAAGGAACAAAAGAAATCAACATTTTTAAGTGGGAAAAAAAATCCCCCATTATGACATACCCACATCATACCTGTGCAAAATCATTTGCCAACCATGCCATTTCCTCAAGGACAAAATCCCAATGAGATTTTCGGCGATACTCCGGGGGCATAGAATGAACAGATAATTCTGCAATCCTCTTATGCTTGGCCTATGTATCACATTATGTCATCAGAGATTTTAAAGAAAGAAACTATCAAGTTTTTCCAAATTGAAATTTTGAGCACAAAGTTAAGGAGAAAAAATAACCTCTATAGTTCGAGCCTCTTCCAAAACAGAATCTTCATGTGCTTTGTTGTCTGCAACTTTCAAGCTATCAACAGAAGTTGTCTGAGGAGCAGGGGCCACAGTAGAATGCGTCTCTGACAGAGTGGTAGCTGGAAGGTCATGCATAGTGATATCCATGGGATCTGGGCCTCTTCCTGCCGAATTCTCCTTATCCAGGATGGAATTATTGTTTGATGCATCCTCTACTTTTCCCTCAGCTTCTGATAACACATGTTCAGTGTGTTGAACTCTCTCACTGTTTGAAAGAATCCTAACTTCACTTTGCAATCCAGATACACTTTCATGCATATCTTTATCAATTTTGACTGCATGAACACTTTCAGATTTATTTTGACAAACAGAAGAGTGGTCATCATTAATGATACCACCATCGTTGACCGTTTCTGTTTCATCCTTAGCCTTTACTGGATCAGCAGCTGCAGGAAGCCCTTCAACATCTGATGTTTTCCCCGTGGACATTCCATTAGAATCAATGTTCCTTGCATTAGTACAAACATCACTATCTTTATGTACATCTAATCCTAGGCTGTTTTGGCTGGTGCAGAAAGACTGAGAATCTAAGCCTTTTGTTCCTACAGCTGCATTGCTATTTTGAACTTCATTTACTTTGGTTTTATTCTCTTTCAAGTCACTAAATCCATTCAGCTGAGAAGAAGTGGATTCCTTTTCATTATTTATTGTCACTTCACAAGGCAGACATTCCAAACCTGATGAGTCCAGCTTTTCCTTTTCTCCAACATCAGATTCCTTAGAAACCATATCAGTAGGAGTTTGCTGAACGCTAGCTTGAGATGGTTGAGTGTGTTTGCTCTCAGGTGAATTTCTGGGAGCCATAACATCCAATTTACTTTCCTGCAAGCTAGCTTTTGTTGTTCCACTTGTTATCATTGGAACCTGTTCGCCATCCAATTCTATATCCAATTGACTATCAGAAGGAACAACTTTCGAGTTTATATCACCATTTGAATTTGCAGACTTTAGGTTAGGAGTAGATGTCGTGTTCTGGTCCTTTTGATTATTTTTGTCACATATATGTACCTTAGCATCGCGCAAGCCTCCGTGAACAGGTAAATTAGATCCCTGACCACCACGACTCTGCCCCATATCAACTGCATTTGATCGAGCACCCTCATGATTTGATCTAGACCTATTCCTTCGAGCATATGGACGGACAACCGCTGAATCTTCTGATTCCTTAGCATTTGTTGTCCCGTCAATTTGGGAAGACTGTTCCGAACGAGCAATATAACTCCTCTGACCAGTATGTAAAGAGTTCCTTTCTCCTTCAGGCAAATCATTGTCGCCGTCAAAAAGTAACAGATTATCAGCAGTATTAGGTTCACAAACTGTGGCAGCCCCAGGCCTACCACTACTATCTACAGAATCTCCATGAGGCGATGCAGTCAATGCAAAACTGCCTTTTGCTTCGCTGGGATAATGAACAAAATAGCAAAGAAAACACAGAAGAGAGAGAGAGGTGAACTTTCGTGAGCTTAGCAATAAATTATAATAGCATGCTCAAAAATGCTTATGCGCCGAAAAACATAACGGTACCTGGTCACAAATTGTTCTGGATTTTGATCAGTGAGTGAAGTAGACTGGACACTAACAGAAGATGCATTCCCAAATTTAAAGTCCAAAGGATTGCCACCCTAAAAGAAATAAGAAGTTGAGTGATCATCAAATACATTTAAAAAAAAAAAAAACAAAACAAAACAAAATTGAGTAAAAACAACTGCTGCATGATCAAATCGTACTTTTTCAAGAAACTCTAGTTCCCTTCTTCTTTCCTCACGCACATCATATTCCTGCCTGTTATAAACATGGTTCATCATATTGTTTGATTGAAGACACGATAACTTTTCCGAAAGGCAAAATCGAAAAAAGTAAAGACAAAAGAGAACACCAGACCTAAGCTCCGCTTGAGCCTTCTCAATCGCTGCTCGACGAGGAGAAGTTTTCAAACCAATACCAACTCCCCCGTCAACAACTCCTCCCATGGAATCAACTTCAGCATTTACTATGAGAGCAGATCCTAAGCTACATCCATGCATTCCGATCCCAATTCCGACAATCTTTCCCTTCCATCTAATTGAAAGATCTACAAAAGTTCTAAAAGCGGAAGCGTCAGAGAACTGATATATTACTAAAAAAAAAAAAAAATTAACCCATGAAAGAAAAATGTCACTGACAAAAATAAAACATCATCACGTCACATATTAACAAAAAAAATGATGATACATTATAAGGGCCCTGAAAATTTCTCTCTTCATCCGACTAAGTATATCCAAGGGAATTATCAACTTTATTTTGTCGTCCAACAATTTTTCAATTTTCTTATAATTATGAAATAAATAAGCAAATAAAAGTTGAGATAGTTCATACAATGAGAAATATTCTAAACAGATATAAGCATCAAAATAAAAATCAAAAAAGAAAAATAAAATGAAACCAGAGATATAACTGGAATTAAAATAGAAAACAAGACGTTGGGAGGCATATCGTTTATCAATTACCAACCTCCACTACTGTATCACAGAAATAACGCTGTTTACAATGAGAGCAATTCCAGCACACAGGCACAAGTCAAATATATTATGTGCATGTGTGTGTGGGGTAGAGAGAGAGAGAGAGAGAGAGAGAGAGAGTTTATTCACATAAAATAAACGACAAAGATACAATTAGATGGTCTATAGCATAGCTTTGATCCCTGCGTCTTCCACCCCCTACCTTAGTGAAAATGGTTTTCTTACACTGCCAAATTGGAAAAAGAAAAAGAAAGAGAAAGAGAGAGGGGGGGAACAATTTTCTCGTCTATTACTTGTTGCAAAAGATAATGTACCGGTCATTCAATCTAAAATCCATAAAATTCTCTAATGATTCTTAGCACTTAGCAGCATATAAACAGCGAAAAGTGTAATCCCTAAACGCCATAATGCAATAACAAAAGGCTCCCCAGCTCAATACCATGTACTATTATGACCGTTAGAGAAATATAGAAATGAAAAGGAAATGCATTGTGTGTAGAAAGCGGAAATTCCAAGAGCAATGAAGATAAATATCAGTCAAGATCTTCCATAAAGAACAAAGAAATGAAGAAGTGAACTAATCCTTATTTGTCTAGACTATGTTTATAAACACCTATTTTATGCACCAGACTTACCGCCAATTTAATCCCTTCGAATTTTGACATTAGCGTACCAAAGCGAACACATAAAAGTCTCCGAAAAGGCTTTTAACACAATTTATCAGATGCAACAACAAGGCTATGAAAAATTAGGCAATTCAATCGCATTTCACCATGGACAAGACGACCTACCACACAAACCCGCGGGCATTCACTCGCAATGCACAACATGAAACGAAACGAGCAACGAATTCAGACAAATTCCCCAAGGAACGAAGCCCTAATTCCATTCATTCCCCAACGGATTGGGGGCGAGTTGAGAATTCTAGGGTTTTTCCAATACCAGCGCGGAAACGAGGGAGTCACCTGGAATTGAGAGCCAAGTTGCGAAATTGGAAACTAGGGCACGACGGTAGGGCGAAGAGAGACTTCAATTGCGCCAAGTTTCTCTCTCCTAGGGTTTAAAAATGACAAAAGGGGGCTTTGTCAATGAAAAACGCCAGAACTAGCCCTAGCAGACAAGACGTCCCTGAAAATGTCAGCCATGGAAGCGTCACCAAGTCTCCTTTCGAAGCCCTTGGAGCATGAGTTCTGGTTTGGATGTGGTTGGCTCTAATTTTGATGTTGTTCGTTTCTAGGTTTCGGATTTTGGATTTTCGTTGTTCGTGAAGCTGGGGAGGAAAGGGGAAGGGGAAGGAAGAGAGTGAGAGAGGAACTATGCGACCTCTGAAAGTAGTGGGCTGGGCATGGCGAAGGAGACGCAGGATGAGGGCTTTAGGAAATTGGACGTCCATTTTGGGCTTTTTATTTTCTGTATTTATTTTTTTTATCAATAATGAAATAAAAATAAATAAATTTCTTTTTTGAGTGGAAAAATAAATAAATTTCTGAGTGTGGTGTTAAAATTTTTCGAGTTCTTGCTTCTTCTTTTGATTGGGGTCGATGAGAAAGATGGAACGCCCCCACGCATGAAATTTTAAAATATTTTAAATAGTAATGCAACAACATTTTGTAATAATTTCTTTTTTATGGGATAATAATTTCTTACATGAATGCCTGGAAAATATTATTATATGAGAAGCAATGTATATAATTCGATGATAGAGCGACTATTTACATATTTAGATGGCAAAAAAAATTATGTCAATAAGAATCTATAATTGTATTCCAAATATTTTAATTTAAATAAATATAGCAGCCCATGATAATAAGAATCATTTTTTTGCTAATTTAAACTGCACATTGGTACTACCGCGTAAACAATTTGGTAACATGTTTCATATAACGTTTAAAAAACAAGCCACTAATCACTTTTGATGTGTCTTTTTTTATTTAATTATTGTATTTATGATGTTTATTACTTTAAAAATTAATAAGCATAGCAAAATTGTAGAGTATATTTGACTTGGGGTATGCTCAATTCACAATGAACAATTTATGAGGCCATGAATTTCATCAAATTTGTATGTCGTTTGAATATGATATAATCAAACTTTTAAAAACATGTATCAAAAAAGATGCTTTATATTACACAAGCCATTAAACCTTATAAAACAAATTAGGTAGTTTCAAATTTTGGATAACATGTGCAAATAAAGTAATTGGCAAAATGAGATGCAAAATTTTAGAGTATGGTTGTTTCATGCATTATTTGAACTCAATGGACTCAAATTTAGACTTGAGTATTAAGAATACTTCGGATACGTGTTTGTTTCCCTCAAAATCTGAATCATTTGAATATTAAGAATCTAAGTTTTCAAAGTTCTCGTCCTCCCTTAACCTTTTGATACTTGGATATCTTTGCTACAGTAAAAACTAAAATTCTTTCTCCTATATTTGAGGAAAAAATCATAACTTCCTTATTTAATATCCAATTAAGATGATTTTTTTTTCACTGTGTTCCTAATAAAGAGAGGAATAAATCAAGATCCATATTGCATATTTTTTAAGATCATTGACATTAAGATTTTATTAAATTTATTAATAAATCAAAAACTATATGCACTATCTCTCCAAACACAAATTTTAATTTTATTCTATAATCAAATTAAAATTTAAATGCACATCCAAACGTCAATTCAAATAACAATTCAAATCATTAACTCAAATCTTAATTCAAATCACACTCCTAATTCAAATTACACTAACTTAAATTAAATCATTAATTTGAATCTCTTTACTAAACGGACCCTTTATAGCTATTGACGTACTCAATTCCAAAGCGTCTATGGATCAATAAAGGAAAAAAATTGAATTAACGATTTTTTTTAGAATCATAATTAATGATTTTTAAATATTGTGTTTTCCGTGCATTAATAAGCTTATCATTTTAGAGCATGGATTTAAGGTTCGTGATGCCCGTAACTCTTTAATAACTTTGTTTTTTGTAGCGCCGCCGTAAATTCATAAATTCTCTATATTAAGGACGCTCGTATATGGTTATAGGAATTTTGGATAACATGTGCAAATAAAGTAATTGACAAAATGAGATGCAAATTTTTAATAGTTATTGAAGTACTCAATTTTGGCATGTCATATGAATCAATGAAGGAAAGAAATTGAATTAACGATTTTTTTGAATCATAATTAACAATTTTTAAATATTGTGAATAAGCTTATCCTTTTAGAGTACAGATTTAGGGTTTACAATGGCCTCAACTCCTAGGGTTCATTTGGTTCATAAATTCGAAACATGGTAATTTAAATTTTTTTAGTTTTAGATTGAAAGTTTTTACTTTTTGGTATGAAACTGAGTTTAGAATTGTGAGTAAAACTTGAAATTGGGTCCAATTTTGTGTTCGATTTATCTTTTCAAAGGTTCAAAATAGGTCTCAAATTTTTTACCACACCTACTTAAATGAAAACTTGAGTTCAAACTCCATAAACCATTGAAACAAACGCTCTCTTAATAACTTTGTTTTTTTGTAGCGCCGCCAGAAATTCATAAATTATCATTATTATCTATATTGGAGGCACTTGTATATAGTTATATGAATTTTTAACCTACATATCAAAAGCGAAGTGCAACTCTATTATATAAGTTTGCTAGTTTGAGAAGCATATACATGTTTAGTTTGTTGTATTTTTTGATATGTATGTACAAAATTTCCTTAAAAATCTAGTTTTTTGGGATTCTTTTTCTATTTATTAATCTCTTGTAGTTCACTTTAGTAGTGTGTGTGCAGGTGAGTACAGTTTCAATAATCTTTGCAATATGTTTGTTTTAGCCATGTGATGTGGATTAGATGGTTGTAATGAATTGATAGTTAATGTATATAAAATGCTGCTTTTTCATTATAACTAAGATATGCATTTATTTTTATAATTTAGTTCAGAACTATCAATGGTTAAAACAACGTAACCATTGAAAACTTTTGTGTGTATGTGTAATGTAGATTTTAAATAAAGATTTAAGTAGGGATTAGAAAGGCAATTATATAGAGAATATGGATGAGGAAATTTCAATTGAAATGGTAGCAAGCAAAAAAAAAAAAAAGAAAAATACTTAAGTAGGGACATGTTTGACAAAAACTATTTTAGCAGGACTGTTGATGCTCCTAAACTAATCAACACCGCTACAGCTGCACACAGTGTCGGACTACCTTCCCCATTTCTAGGTGTCTTGTTCTGATTGTACTTGTAGGAAGATGTAATGCCTTAGAGTCAAGGAGGCACCAGTATGGTGCCTGTCAAGGGCTCTTTGATACTTAAGTTAGGTACCTATTGGTGAGCTAAGAGAAGAGGGGCACGAAGTAGGCAAGAGAGTCCACTTACTTCGGGGGTGGAGTTAATGCTCCTATTTATAATGTTTTGATAAGAACCGAGTGCGAGGCAGATTAGCCTCGCGACTCGGGTGTACTGTTGTACAGTGCCAAGAAGGCATGTGACAGCTATCAAAATCTCCTAGTGTAGACGATTCCCCATCAAAGTTGAGACGGTTCCATGTGGTGGTCTTGTGAATGCTACTTGCTCCTATATATGAAAGTGCCACTATATTCAAGACCCATGCTCAATGGGATCAAGCAGGCACCTTGGTCGAATGTTCACAATCTTTCCCAGTCGAAGAGGTTGGCATGCACCAAGGAGTCCTTCAGTGGGGTTGGCCGACTAGCTGTCCTTTTGGCTTCAAGGAGATGCTCGACAAGTCAGTCCAAGAACACCCTCAACAGTAACCCCTCGGTGTACTTGGTCAGTTCTCGAGCAGGTGACACTTTTGTGTGGTTAGTCCTAAAGGTTCCTGGATTTGTCCTGAGTGCATGGTCGAACTAGTCTTATTGCCATTTTTTGGAGCCCGTGAGGTTTCCAAGGGTGGGCCTGCTCGGGACTACTATTCAATGCAATGTTCTAGGATGTTGACATGAAGAGACATGTGACGGCCTCTGATTAGATGTTTCCCTAACAAGGTGTCATAATTACGTCTCCTCAATTTCTACGCTTGGACTTACTTATAAATAAGCCCCTATTCATTTTTCGTATAAGTTTAAGAGTTCGAGTGCTACTACTAAGAAACCCTTGCCGAGAAGTTTATCAAAGATTCCATTTGAGAACTTTTCCGTAAGTTCCGAGATGGTAATTTTCCAAGGACACAATGAGTGATTTGTCAGATTTTTAGAATGTGTCTCGCAAGCTATCATGGTCCTCCAACGATGATAATAGTGGCCCCCGAGGAGCAATTAGTGCAGACTCGACTGAATAGCCGAGTTCCAAGGTGAGAAAGATCTATCCTAAAGAGGTTGTTCTCACCCTTGCGAGAGGCCTGTGAGTGATGGCTCCTGTTCATTCTTTTCTCTAAAGGAAGCCACTCGATTAGCCCAGATATTTAGCCAAGGTAAGGGGACTATCCTCAACCAAGAGTTTTTAAATCTCCTATATGGTATTTCCTCAACCCAACCCTATAGGGGGAGGATCCCTAAATCGAGGCAGTTGCCTCTACACCTCTAGTTGTCTGACCGAGCAAAAGAAGGCTAGGATAATGACTAGCTTTGGTAGTTCTAATCACTTTTGATGTGTCTTTTTATTACTTTAAAATTTAATAAACGAGGCAAAATTGTAAAACATATTTGTCCTATGGTATGCTCAATTCACAATCAACAATTTGAGGCCATGAATCTCATCAAAATTGTATGCTGTTTGAATACGATATAATCAAACATTTAGAAACATGAATCACAAAAGATGTTCCATATTGCACAAGCCATTAAACTTATAAAACAAATTAGGTAGTTTCATTATTGAATAACATGTGCAAATAAAGTAATGAAAAATGAGATATAAAATTTGAACAGTTTATTGAAGTAATCAATTTCGGCGCTTCATATAAATCAATAAAGCAAAGAAATTAAGTTAATAATTTTTAAATACAGTATCTTCTGCACATTAATAACCTTATCCTCTTAGAGTATGGAGCTGGATTCACAATGCCACTAACTTTAATAATTTTGATTTTGTAGCGCCGTCATAAATTTATAAATTATCTATCTTAGGGGCACTCACATATAGTTATGAGAGTCTTAACCTACATATCAAAATTGAAGTGCAACTCTGTTGTTTTAGCCTACTAGTTTAAGAAGCACATGCATATTTAGTTTGTGAATTTTTTTGATACGTAAATTCAAAATTCCTTAAAAATCTAGATTTTTAGGGATTCTTTATTATGATTATTATTATTATTATTATTATTATTATTATTATTATTATTATTTAGAATTCACTTTAGTGGCATACGTGCATGTGTGTGGGGGTGGGGGTTAGTGTAGTTTCAATGATCCTTGTGATATATTGTTTTAACCACAGGATATGCATCAAATGGTTATAATGAATTGATAGTTAAGGTATATAATATACTACTTTGTTAATTATAACTAAGATATACATTTATTTTATAATTTAGTTCAATAACTATTAATGGTTAAAAACATGTAATTATTGAAAACTTATATATATGTGCGTGTAATGTTGCTTTTATATAGAGATTTCCGTAGGGATTAGAAAGTCATTATACAGAGAATAGGGACGAGAAAATTCCAATTGGAATGGCAGCAAGAAAAAAAAAAAGTAGGGGCGTGTCTGAAAAAACTATCTTAGCGGGATATTTTTTTTTAATTTTAAAAGAAAGAGATATCTATAAGAGTCATGTTTGAATAAGTGTTATTGTAAAGTACTACACGAACAAAAAAATTGAAGCATAAAAAAAGTATTTCAATCGGAGCAAATTATAAAAATAAAACTAATGTAAATATTTAAGATTTAACAAATAAGAATAAAAAATACTTTGTTTCAATCAAACATGTGATTTGGCCTTAATCAGATGTAAAATTATATAGGGGGCACGTATGATAAAATAGTAAATTGAGATCAAAATTTAATGTAAATCTAATCAAGGATAAATGAACGAAAAATTTTAAATGAAGTCGTGTTTAAAATGAACGTTTTTTTTTTCAACTATATTGAATAAATGGTTTCAGTTTCAATTTCAATTTCATATTGATTGTAAGAATTTGTAACCATTGTAACATTATAGTCTCATATTTATTTTTCCATTAAACCACAATAAAACCTTTTCTGGTAACTCTTTTTGAACCTGTATAAAAATCCTTGGTGGAAGGATTTCATGTACAGAGTAAGAAAAAAACAATAAGTTCATGTGTTGAACTTTTCTTTGTTTGGTCCCTATCACCTCTCACTCTTTTCAATTCATACACCATCATTAGAGTGTTTGAGTATTAGAAGACTCAAACTGCACTCACATAAGCTGGAGTCTTTGTCTGCACAGAGAGCAATGGCAGGAGGTATGTCTAATTTTCATGTTTCTGTTCATGATCTTTATATGCATAACGTTTTTAGCATATTAAGATCGTATTGTTGCTATCATTTGGCATCAGAGCCGAAATATATCTCTGTTTTGCATTTGAGAATTCTTGAGAATACAATTTATGGAACACATACCCGTTGGAAAAATTTTTTATTATTGGGTTTTTTAATTTAGAGTTTTTTTAATGAAAACTAAGATTAAAAATCATTAAGATACTCGATTTCTAAGAAATCTACAATTTGAAACATCGAAACCAGTGTTTGGATGGTGAAAAAGAGCCGGGTTTGAAACCGAGTCGAAATTCACGTTAGCCAGGTCAAAACGACCCAGTTCAGAGGTTGAAGATGACATGTCGTTTAGCCTTGGGTCAGCCAAAATGACATGTTGTTTTTGGCTAAGAAGGGCTCGTTTTGTAGCAAAAAATGACACATCGTTTTCAGGTATGAAACTGAAAACAACAAGTCGTTTCAGCCAGATAAAGAGTGTTTTTAGCAAGAAGAAACGACATGTCGTTTTAAACCATAAGGACCAAAACGACATGTCGTTTAAACCATTGGAAGGCTGTGTTTCAATTAATGAAATGACATGTCATTTTTGGGCTTAATGACCAAAACGACATGTCATTTTTAATTGGCGAAAAATTAAGAAAAAAAACCCAAAAATAAAAAAAAAATTTTGATATTTTTCGGATTTCATAAAGTGATATTTTTTTGAGGAAAATTTCATAAAATTTTCATATTTTATAATTTTATGAGATTTTCATAATATCCATAATTTTGATATTTTTATGAAATTTTTCATACATAATTTTTGGTATTTGTTATGAATATTATGTAGTTTTGATGTGGATATAATTTTGTGTATTTATGTGCATATAATGTTCATTATGGATAATTTGTGATTTAAATTATGCATGCAATATTAAGTTAAATAATTTAGAACATTTAAATTTTGTATAATAATGTGCTAAATTATGTTTTTGAATGTATAATTTTAATCTATGCATAATGAATATTGGTACATAAATTATTGGTTCTTTATTCATATTTATTTATTGCTTTAAGTAAATGCAATTTATTTATGAGCAAAATTTTAGAATAAATGTCTAGTGATGTATATAATTTTGAATAATTAGAGAGTAGCCACAGTATTTTTGATTATACAAAATTATATTAAGTGTTTGAATCACATATGGTAAAATGACATTAAATTGTGATTAATCATATGTAATATGATAAATTTTATCCCACAGGAATTTTTATTATATTTAATATGATTAGTTAGAATGATGTATCAAATTATGTTTCTTAGTTTACCCACAGGAGTTAAGATAAAGGAATATAATTTGATAGTATCATCATGAAGATATATGTATCTATTTGAATTTAAAAATTTAACCCATAGGCAATTTTTTAATGTCATTTGATACGTATTTTTATTACATGTATTTACATTGGTAAAACATGACATATAGCATTATGGCCACAATTTAGTAACACAAGCATGTATGTTTAATTATATAGCAACACAAACTATGAACTACTTTGATTTTAAGTGCGACATTCCTAAACTTAAGGGTGGTAATTATATGGTGTGAAAGGAGAGAATTCTTCTTCATTTGAGCTGGATAGACATTAATTATGCTATCCGTAAAGATGAACCACCTGCCATTACAGAAACCAGCCCACCAGATGATGTTGATAAATATGAGAAATGGGAGTGATCTAATCGTCTCTGCGTTATGTTTATTAAAACTAAAATCTCGGCTGATATTCGTGGTTCACTGGAACAGTATGACAATGTGCGAGCTTTGATGAAGGCAATTGATGAGCAGTTTGCATCATCAAACAAAGCTTTGGCAAGCACCTTAATAATGAAATTTTCATCTATGAATCTCAACGGAATTCATGGTGTGCGCGAACACATCATGCAAAAAAGAGATATAGCGGCTCAGTTGAAAACTCTTGAGGTTGAGATGCCTAAGTCTTTCCTTGTGCACTACATCTTGAACACTCTTCCACAACAATACGGACCTTTCAAAATATCCTACAACACACATAATGATAAGTGGTCCATCAACGAGTTTGATGACCATGTGTGTTTAGGAAGAATGAAGACTTGTTATGGAGGCAGGAGAGAAAGTGCATTTGGCAACTCAAGGAAAGAATAAAGGGCCAGCCAAGAACAAGGGAAAAGGTAAATTGTCTGCACAAGCTGATATCAAAAAGGAATCCAGTGCTTCTTTTGTAAAAAGAAAGGGCACATGAAGAAGGCTTGTCCTAAATATCAGAAATGGATTGAGAAGAAAGGTACTCAATTCTCACTTGTTTGTTTTGAATCTAATATGGTTGATGTTGGCCATAACATATGGTGGATTGACTCTGGTTCTACAATCCATGTCACTAATTCCTTGTAGGGGTTGCAAAACCTAAGGAAGCTTAAAACACCCGTTATTTTAACAGGTATGATTTTTGTAAAAGCACATGAATAAAATAACACTTTAGTATTTTTACCAAGTCTCCGTGGTAAATATTTAAAACCTACCTATCACTCATCACTTCTACCAACATTGTCCCGCTACATTAATGCTCAATTAAGTATCCTCCTTCTCATTTGGAGACATAAAACTAATTCACCTCAACTACTTACAGATATAGAATTAATTCACTTCAACTACCAAGAGACATTGATATATTTTCTCAACCACCTTTTTAATGCTTCCTTCATCTTCCTCCACAACTTGCCCCCTCAATTATGTTGGCATTATCTGCTAAAAGTTTCCATGGGAGACATGATAATATTTTCTTTTAATGCTCATTTGTTTCTTCCTACAACTTTCTCCATAAACCTACAATTATCTCCCGCTCCTCAATTATTTTGATGCCTATTTATTCAACCATCACCACTCTCTTCTCTAGTTTCTCATTCTCTCCTTTCTCACTTCAATTTCTAGCTAAAGACACAAGGCATAAAGCTCTCATTGTAGCCAAGTAACTATAATTCTCAGCCATGTTTGAAGCCGCTTTGGAGTCAATTCAAGCTTGATTTTTAACCTAAACTTTGGTGTTTTTCAAAGGAGTTTTGAGGTAGTTTTCTTTAATTCAAACTTAGCTTTAGTATGTATTTTCTTCATATTTAATGCATGTTTTTATCATTATTTGCAAGAAAGGCTAGAGATATAGGTTGATGATGATTTTGGTATAAAACTCATGAGAATATATTTATTATGTTTATATAATGCATGTTGCCTATTTTGGAATGGTTTTGAAATTTTGAATGAGAATAATATGCTTTGGGTTTAAGAAAAACTTAACATTCCATAACCTTGTATTATCTCTATGGGTAGTAGCTCTTTCTTTAAATTCTGGGATTAGATAAAAATGAATTTTGTAAATTGGTTTACATATTTTAAAAGTAGGCATTCTAAGCTTTCCAACGAGCTATCATGGGCCTAAATCGGAGTTATATTTTATTTTTTATGAATTTTTCAATTCTCAGGTTGGAAACTAGTAAACCTACCAGTGACAGTATACCACCCGTCTATATTAAGTAAACCACCCAATAACCCATGTGCTAATTGTAGATAGTGAACTCAACTTTGTTCACTTTCTAATCCCTGAATGTCTTGCAACCTTTCCAAGACTATCCTAAGTGATTTATGAATTTTATTAGAAACTAAGATATATAGATTTATTCTTAATTCATTTATGGATGTGGTTATATGTTATGCTTTAATTTTAATTGTCCTTATGCACACCTTAGGATCAAGGGTGTGTGGAGCTTATGTTAATTAAATTTTTGAGATTAAGAGATTGTTGAGAAGCTTGGAAGGTAGGGATTCTATTACTCATCTTTTGTAAGGTTTTTATGGAATTAAAATTGATTGTTTTATCACAAGATATATGTATCTATGTTAAACTGCTATTATATGAGAATCACATATGAAACTATGACTCGCCCTGTATTGATTACCGAGGAATATAATGAATTAACATATGTTGTTATAAGTTGAAAAGCATG